>JAOTQW010069597.1:0-13602 GCA_026260075.1 Sisor rabdophorus
GTGGGAGGAAACCGGAGTACCCGGAGGAAACCCACGCAAGCGCGGGGAGACCATGCAAACTCTGCACAGAAACCTTCTTGTTGTGAGGCGACGGTGCTAACCACTGCGCCACTGCGCTGCCCACCCCTAAATTAAAATAGAAATAATTCTGTATTTCACTTTTGGACTTTACTGTATGTAACTCAACTTGCACTGAAAAATCAGCTTGCAGTAAAACAGACAACAGACAATCTTAATAATGAACCCCACAATTATGTGGATTGGTTTAAATGCCGTGTGTATCTTTCCAACCTGTACATTTTAAATCTATCTTTATTCTCTCAGCCAGTCTCTCCATTTGTCCTGGATTCCATGTTACGGTTTTGCAGAGATGTCAGCAGTTTTTTTGATTGACCTTTGAAGTCGTTTGGGCCAGCCAGCTTTCTGTCTGCATAGTTCTGCTAAAAGAGAGAGAGAGAGGAATAGCAAGAGTGAGAGAAAGAGAGGAAGAGAAAGCAAAAGAAAAAGTGAGAAAGTGCAAGAGAGAAATAGTGTGAGCGTAAGAGAGATAGAGAGTGAAAAGTTTGAGAGAAAGATTAAAAGAGAGTGTAAGAAATAAGAAAAGAGAGAGAAAGCAAGAGATTGAGCCAGAAAGAGAAAATTGTGGGACAAAAAATTGTTTTTAAGAGAATGAGAGAGAGAGAGAGAGACAGCATGATAGAGAGAAGGAGCACAAGAATGATAGACAGAAAAAGAAATGGAGAGCAAAGCAAGAGAAAACAAGCAAGAAAGAAAGGGCAAAAAAAGATTAAAAGAAGAGAGAAAGAGCAATAAAAATGCAAGAAAGAAAAATAAAGAACAAAAGAGAGAGGGAGAGAGAGAGAGTTGGGGTTGCGTTGGATGTTTTTGAGAACTAAAATAAGAAGTATAGACATAAACACTCAGCTCTGTAATTATTGCCAATCTTCCTGAAGATGAGTATGTGGGATATACTGTAAACATTTAATTGAGTAATTTCCTTAAAATAATTTTCATCTCATGAAAATTATAATATAATCTAAATACAATCCAATGGCAACTTAGTGGTGCTGAGAACTAAACCTACAATCCTCCAGTCAGCAGAAAAGAAGGCTATCACTGGGAAATTGATAGTTAGGGGATTTGCTCAAAGGCCCACTAGTAGCTTGTAGGTCTTGGGAATTAAACACATAATTGTTTATGTAGTAGAGGTGTCCAAACTCAGTAATGGAGGGCTAATGGAGGGTTTCTTGCAGAGTATACTGCGACTTGCCTTAACACAACTACATGTAAGTTTTAAGTCTACCTAGCAAGATCTTTATTAGTTGGTTGAGGTGTGTTTCATCAGTGGTTGGAGCTAAACTCCAAGACACCAACCCTCCAGAAGCAAGATTGGACACCCCTGCCTTATAACCACAGAGGTTTATCCATTTTATTATAGATTTAGCTTTTATTTGTATCTATAAAAGTAGGTCCAGAAATGCTGGGATTTTCTTATAAGATTTTCTGGACTTTCATTCATTCTAGGATAGTCTGTATTTTATGAAGAGCCCCAAATCATCACAAATCCTGCATGCCAAACCGCTTTTGCATCTTTACTGCCAGACAGCACAGTTTCTGACTCATCTGACCAATCCAGTGGGTTTATTGGCATGGCCAGGCTGTCTGTTTATATGTTTGGAAACTTAATGACCCTAAAATACTTTTGACTCTGTGAACCATCCTTTTGGATGTGATTTGAGGAAAACACACTTGCTTCCTTTTCTAAACAAATTGTTCTTCATAGAAATCGGCAATGTGGAACAGTCATATGCAGACACTAGTCTACATGTGAATGTATCATTATTTATGCCTTTTTAACACCAGCACCTACGCTATATTCATTTTGATTCACACTAGTACTTCTTATTAACCTAACATACATTTTTTGGACTGTTGAAACTGGAGTACCCAGAGTAAACCTACAAAAGCAGGGGGAGAATATGCAAACTACAAACAGAAGGACCCCTGCCCAGGAATGGAACCTGGGACCTTTTTGATGTGAGGCAACAGTGCTAACCATAAAGCCATTTTATTATATTTATTCATATCATTCATTCATCTTCTATAACTGCTTATTCCCTAATGGTCATGGGGGTCTGCAAGAGCATATCACAGCACACATACCGCAAAAGGCAGGGTACCCTATGGACAGGTCGTCAGTCCATCACAGGGCCACTCATAGCTAAACAACCACACACAATCAAACTAATCAAACAATCAAACTAATTAAACTAATATGACTGTGGGTAGAAACCGGAGTGCCTGAAGTAAAACTACGCAACCTACTGCCCTATATAAAAATCACATACTTCCTATTTAGTTTCACTTTCTCTAGTAAAAAATCTTGAATCTTAAATATCCCAATCCATATTTAGTCCATTTTTGCTTTTCATATAACTTCTACTGTTTAGGAATAGTCTTTCCACTGGATTTTGCATAGTGACTTGGATATTTGTGCTTCTTTAACCATAAGCACATTGATGCGGTTAAGAACTGGTAGAGGTTGTGGGAGCAATTTGGAACAGCATCTTGACCATATTGTGTTGATTTTATAGACTTTCCCTGGTTTATAAAAGTCCTTCTGTTTTAGTCTCATTTACTTGCTTTGATCAGCCTCATTTTGTCAAATGTTTAAAGCCAAATTAAAAGAATATAGTTTTTATGATGACCTGCAATTTATTGCTTATTGAAACAGGTCATAACGTTTCCAAGCACTTGGATGATTTGAACAAAAGATGCACATGGGATATACACTTCACATACGTTATGTTTATGCAAATTTTATTCAAGTATTATTACAAATATGATTTTGTTGTATTAGAACTTATACTAAATTCCCAAAAGTTTGTGGCTGCCTGAGCATCACAAACACATGTAATTTTAAACATCTTATTTCAGATTTATTCTCATTTTATTTGATTGAGGTTCACACTTCTGTTAAGACTTCACTAAAATTTTAATCTTAAATGTGAGAATCATTGAGCTACAACAGTATTAGTGAGAACAGACACCAATGTAAGCGGTCTTGGGTGGGGTGCAGTCAGCATTCCAGTTTCTCAAAGGTGTTTAGTAGTGTTTAGATCAGGACTTGCAAATGCTTGTGTTTTTTCAGTTACAGAGCATCTAATAATGTAACTATTTTAATTCCAATGAAGAATTAATTTAATGCAAAACATTCTAAACAACTGTGTTCTCCCTTTTTTGTAGCAACAGTTTTGAGAGGAACCACATATGTATCTGATGATCAGGTGACTACAATTTTTTGCAATATAGTGTATTTAAAGATATTATGGGGGGCATTTTGTCTTTATTGATAGGACAAAGAAAGAGAGCAAATAGGGGAAGAGAGGAGTTGAACCTGGGTTTGTAGAGCACAACTGTGCATTTAGGAGTTGGTGCCTTATCCCACTACACCACATTGCTAGCCTTAGAACCTATTTAAGGAATAATTTTTAGAATAAATATCCCTTAATTATCAATTGTCTGTCATATAAGACATAAACATTTTTTCATAAGCGTGTGTTTGTTTGTTTTTACCCAAGTATGCCAATATTTCTAAGGCTGATTCTAATATGTTAACATTTTATTTATTGCACACCCTTGTCTGTTTATTGTAAAGCCTTTTTTTTCTTTTCTGTCTCACCTTTTAGTAGCTCCTCCTGTAGACACACAGTTTTGGTGCAGAGCTCTTTGTTGATCACATAAATTCTACGAAGACTACAAAATACAAAATTAATGTTTAATACACTGTCTAATACATCAAATTTATCTATTGACATTCATGCTTGACACAGGCAAGTCCAAGGATTTTATGAATTTCTTGACTGCCCTCTAGTGTAACATCATAGCAAAAGCAGTCAGAAGCCATGCTGACTGAAATAGTCTCATGTAGCCAGACCTCCAGACTGATGGAAAACTTGGTTTTGGCTCAGGGGATGTCTAAGGGATGGCTAAGTCAAATGTCTGACTGACAGATAAATCAACCAGTGACTATTTATTTTGTGCAGTGTCATCTTTAGGGGCGTGACTAAATGCCTCTACCAAAACGTCTTTTAAACACTCTATACCTTAAACTCACATAATTAAAAAAAATTAATCAAAGACTTATGAGACTCTCATCTTCACTGTCAACCATAATCGACCTAATCATAGTCTAGTAGTAATGTCTGCATTAAAAAATTTGGGAATTCGTTTATTTAAAGTAACCTTTCATTTATTATAATTATGGCATTTGTAATTGCAGACAATTTTTTCTTTTTTTATCGAGAATATGTACTTCTGTGTTTGACCAGAGGTGCAGGTGAAGTAGTGATAGGATTTATAAAGTAGTTGGAGTGGTTACTTTAGGGGTGAGAAGAATATATGGCGACCGAGATACCCACCAAGCCAGAGTGGCACCATTTATGCCACATAAATATTCACATAATTCAGCTGTATGGAAATGCTCTCATTTACTTAGCCTCTCAGCATTTATAGGCTTATTATCCAGAGGGCTGTACATTTACAATATGTCATTTATACAGCGGAACAGTTGAGGAATAGGGGCCTGCTTGAGGTAGTCCTGGGAATTAAACTCACACCCTTTCAACTAACAGTTAAACATTTTGCTCACTGTACTACTACTTACTTCCGACCTGAATAAATTCTTGAAATTGATATTTAGATCCCACAGATTTCTTATTGTACATCTAATAAAATAATGATTAAAATAATTCTTCTGTGCTTGTACAAACTAACATTATTTCTTCTTTCACAGGTTATGGAATCTTGCCAATTCACTGGGTGAAAAATGTTAAAAGCTTCAATGTACACATATGTTTATTTAGGTATAATGCAGCTGCAGTTATGGTAGTGTGTGTGTGTGTGTGTGTGTGTGTGTAATACCTATACATGCACACTGTGTGAAGGCAAGCCTTTGAGGGCAGATTGAGAGAGTAGATCCTAGTACAGGGGAATGTCTGCTCTCTACAGCCTGCAGGACACAATGTACTGTTGTCACACTGTTTCCTTTTATATTGTGTCTTGAGGATTTTGCTCTGGATTTGTGTGGTTACATAGACACTCACCATTATTCGCTTCTGTGACTGATTTCTCTGTTGCTGAACAAATAAACAAACCCGCTGATCAGAGTGGATCATGTTAAGTTATTTAATCAGAAACAGAAGAAGTTTCTTTGTCCTATCATTTAGCTGTGCCCAAACAGCAACAAGCCCTGTGTGTAAAAAAAGATTTTGCAGCAAAGACAAAAAGAACACATAATCCTTTGTTGACACCAGTTAGTGTAATTGAATTGTGTTGTGCACTCGGAGCATTACCACAGAAACAGTACAGAAACACAACAGTTGAGTAGCAGGCCATCTCTTGAAGTTGTCTGAGATCTGAGCTGGAAAGAGAGGGTTTGTTCATCGGAATGCTTTCCTTTTGCAGCATTTCTACACATTCTCGTTAAGTTGTACAACAATCACGTGCTCCCATTTTTTAAAAAACATAGACAAAAGTATTATGACACCCAACCAGCACATTTCTATTTGTTTTTTACATTAATTTCCAGATTTTGTTTTACTCTTACTTTTAAAATAAACTTCAAAGTTTCTTGATAATTGTGCTTTTTCAGTTAATTCCAGTTATTCACTGGAGTTAAGTTGAAACACGTTTTAATGGGGTTTTTGCATATTATTAGTTCCAGAAGGTGAAATTCTAATGCTGCAACATTTTGAAGTGTCCGAAACAGTTATTTGCTTTAACTTTGTGATACCGTGGTAGTGTATCTACCAGTTAGATTCTTTTCTTTTAGTTAAAATTGTTATCTCTATCTGTTTTATGCTTAAATAATATATATCTCTATTTGCAATTGTATTTGAAATATGCTAAGTAGTCATACTATCCCAATATTAGTTATATTAACACTTGTATTGTTTTGTACTGTAATGTGTTTTGGGATTTCTATGTCTGCTCTGATTGGTTGAACAATTCCAGTTTGGCATATATAGTCTCATATATTGTCAGCTTTTCTTTTTTTAAATAAATACCTATAAAATCAGCTGACTTCACGACTTCACACTAGCCTTTCTCCTCCCCACTCCACCCCACACTTATCATAACTCTATGCCCCCAAGTTTGGGATCCTCTACATTCATTACATAAATGGTCCAAACCACATATCTTTAAGTTTTATATTATATATGTTTATTCAGCTTGTAGGGTCATGGAATCTGCTGGAGCCTGTCCCAGCGCACATTGGGCAAGAAGGAGGGGTACACCTTCGAAGGGTGGCGAGTCCATCGCAGGGCCACACACACAATCCCATGCATTCACATTCACATTCACACCTATGGGCAATTTAGAATCATCAATCAACCTTTATTTTACAAGTTTATATTAACTTTATATTTTTTTAATTTTTAAACTTTTTATATTTCTATATAACTTTATAAGTTTATTCTGCTTATTCCGGGGTCACAGGGTCAGCTGGAGGCTGTACCAGCGCACACTGGGTGGCCACACATACCAGCGCACCTTGACAGGTGGCCAGTCCATCGCAGGGCCACACACACAATCACATGCACTCACATTCACGCCTATGGGCAATTTAGAATCATCAATCAACCTAATGCACATGTTATAGGACTGTGGGAGGAAACCGGAGTACCCAGAGGAAACCCACACAAGCGTGCGGAGAACATACTCTGCACAGAAAGAGCCCGCACAGAAAGAGCCCCGTTTCCGGGATTCGAACACAGGACCTTCTTGTTTTGAGGTGACCGTGCTAACCACTACACCACCGTGCTGCCCAGCCTTTCCACATTCCCTTCTTTAAAGCTTCAGGTTTGGAATTAATGAATATTAGTTACAGATGTTGCTCAACTACCTCTGTTTGTCTCGCTTTCTCTCTCTCTCTCTCCCTCTCTCTCCCTGTGAATGTTGATGTGTTTAAATGTGTGTGGTATTTTCAGAATGCTTATTGTTCTGTTGCAGATGGAGAACTTAAACTAAACTAATAATCCACTATGTTTAAGCTCTTTTTACTCAGTACACATTTGTTTATTTATTAAGTCACGGTTTTATTGATATGTGACCTGTGTAAATAAAGTGGTGTGAAAAGTCTCCCCCGTTTTCTTTTTTGGACAATATTTTTATGCAAGGTCTCCAAGACATGAGTTCACAGTAAAGAATGTGCATATAAACCTTTTTGTCTCTTCTCTCTCTTACACGGACACAGAGCAAATGAATTACACTATACTGCAAATAGAGTATAGATGCATACATATAAAGACAACTACTTAAATACAATTATCTTCAGTGTTAAACACCAAATGTTACATATTGTAACTGTAAAATTGTGCTCTACTTTTGTCTTTCAAATCAGATTTCTGAGCATCATCAGTTTCATGACTGAGATCATGCAAACCCTGTGCCGAATGCTGTGAATGTTGTAGGTTAGATTAAAAAACAAAACAGGAGTTTATACTTACAATTTCTTCTTCAGTTTTGCACTGTGTAAATCTATCAGACTTTTATTTTCTCTTGTTTTTTTCTTGTTTCCTCTCTCCACCCCTTTCTCCCTCTTTCTCCCTTATTTTTCCTCTCTCTGTCTCTCTCTCTCCCTCTCCCTATCTCTCTGTTTTTTGCAAAACTGAAGTTAAAAGAAAGTGCATATATGATAAATTCTGTAATTACAAACACTAAACACCAGAGATCAGCAGAGGCCATTGACAAAAACTTTATAACAACACTTTTATAACAACGCTAGTTTCTTCCAAAATATATAAATGTGAGATGATTTCATTTTTTTCAAGCCAGGTCATTTTACCTGTTAGCTTTTTCCGGTGTCAGCTTCTTATCAGTTTCAGGAAGGTTCATAAAGTGGTGTCACACAAACCCATGACTCTCTTTGAATCTCAATAAAAAACAAGAGCTGCATGGCAGATTGTAAACACTGGATCATCTTCAATGTTGTTTATTGGTGTCAAGTCATATATATTTCCACCACTTGGCTCCTCAAGCCCCAATCAGAAGCACATAGCATACAACTCTTTATCAGAAACCTTGTCCTGCTCACAGTTTTGTTCAATCTAACAGAGAGGATGACAATTTTATCTGAAGATAAGCAAGGCAGCAGAAATGAATTAATCCTGAGTTCAGATTTGATTGGATAATAAAGGCTGTAGTGCCATGCTGTAGTGCCAGGAAAAGCAAAAAAACCCAAAAACATCTTGAATCTTGAAATCCATGTAATATAATTAGGGGTTATTAACTTGTTTTTAGCTACCCCTGCACTACCTGCACTAACCCAAAACCGATCTGTACAGCCAATCATAAACTGGAAGACACCATCTCAGATGATGGTGGAGTATGAAAAAACAAGTGACTTGGTATCTCACAGTTTCTGATTAACTAAGAGCAGTGGATAGGGCAGGTCAAATGTCCTAATGTTTGTTAGGTTTATTGGTCATTCTTAATTTCCCATAGAAGTGAGGGTGAGTGGCCATCGTCTATGTGTGGCTCTGCAATGGACTAGTGATCTGCCAAGGTGTACCCCTGCCCCGTGTGTGTCGCCCATAATATGAATAAATACAGCTTTTAATAGTATAAGCAGAAATTAAAACGTAATGTTTTTGGCCATTTGGTAATCAAGGGAGCCCATACACTTTTGAGATGTGGTTTATTAGCAGTAACAGTACTATCAGTAGTGTAAAAGTAGCTTTGGCCCAAAGTTCCAAGTGAAACTGCTGGTAAATAATACAATTAACCAATTTAAAAGTATGTGAAACCATCTCATAAAATTATTTATTCATTTGTTCATTCATCTTCTATACCCGCTTATTCCCTAAATTGGGGTCACGGGGGTCTGATGGAGCCCATCCCATAATATTGATAAGATTTAAACTAACTTTAGTGAAAACTGATTAAAATTTTAGCTAGCCTACGAACAGTTTATTACAACTTATCTATCTTTCAAGCATTGTCAAAACCAGTTTGATCTTTGTTGTTGTTTAAATATTGTTTGCTCCACCCCTTGTGTGTATATATATCTTCATGAATTACTTTAAATTATAACATCATTGTTTTGGACCAGGTTTCCATTGTTACTAATTGCAACAAGCTGGAAATATCCTCAGGAAAACAGAAGGTAAACAAAATGACATTTTTAATATACCTTTAAAGATTGCCTGTATAGGACTGCGCTCCACAGCTGATTGCTTTCTTTCCAGAATTGGGCATGAAAACAAAAAATAGCCTTTGAATGAGGCGTTTTTGTAGTGGGTGTAGTTAAAATTAGATACAACGGAAAGTCATTGTTTGTATGTATGTAGAGTAATGTAAGAGAATCGTCATAATGAGCAAACATTTGCAGAAGAGTCTGCTAAGCAACTCTTGCTCCATACTTCTTAGTGTCCTTAGTTCCCATGCTTTCTATTTTTAATTTTTTTCAGTCTGTAAAGTGTCTGTTCTAAAGTCCAGACTGGACTATTATTATATAAGTGTACTGGTTGAACATTATGTTCCATGTTTAGTTCCCTCTTACTATAATAATAAGCCTCATTTATCCTGAAGGCTTTTCACTAGATTTTGAAAAGTGGCTAAGGGGATTTTGGGCCACAAGTACTGACGCGCAGTTGGCATTTCAGTTTATCCCAAAGGTGTACAGTGAGGTTAAGGTCAGGGCTCAGTAGTGGAAATTCGACCTGCTCACCATCCTTGGCAAAATATAAACCTTATGTTGTGCACATGGATTATGCTGGGAAAGGTTTAGAGAAATTGAAATGATACATTATGCAAAGACATTCTAGACAATTCAGTAAAAAAAACATCTATGAATCTACAGTCCACTGAGCATCATGCTTTTATTCATCATTATTTTTATTTGCATTTGTATTTGTTAAAGAGAGGGTGAAAGATCATTTAAATGTACTTTCTAGAACAAGACTAGAAGCACAACAATCAAGTTCAATTTGCAGCATATTTACTGATAATTTTGGGGGGTTTCTTTTCTAAATAAACATGCAAAAATACCTGAGAACCTGAATGGAACATGGAAATAAATCAGACTGTCAGTGTAACTGATGCAATACATCAGAATCACTGGAGATAAAAATAGACTAAGTCAGGGGAAAATGTAACAGGTGAAAACAATTTACCAACACCAAGAAGCGACTTACATTCACAACATGACATGGCAGCTTCATTATTATTAAATGATTAACGAATTATTACAAAAATTATGTTATCCTTTGAACAACGTTAAGCACCATTTCAGCAACACAGCTTTTTAACAGCTTTCAGCAACACCAAGCAGACAAGGAGCTAATGGACCAAGAGGGTCTGTCAAATCCCTGGCATCTCTGATGAGGCAAAGAATAAAAACATTTATGATATTAAATAATCATCCTATTAGCCTAAATGATGGATTAAACTTTTAACTTTTATTACATTTATCCCCTGTTAATTTGTTGTACAACCAGTGTCGTCCTTATCACAGATAATCTCTCACTGATCTTTGGTAATGATAAAATATTTTGGACGTGCCTAAAGCGATTATCAGCTTTTTATTAAAACGCACAGTGGGTTGCCGAAAGCTTTAGCAAATAAAAGTAGAATTTAGAGTTTAGGGTCAGTGAAGGTTCATTGGTCAAAATCCAGTGTCCAAAATACTGGACTATCAAGAAAAATTACTGCTATCAAGAAAATGTAAAAATAAAAAATTAAATTAATTAAATAAAATCTTTGTATTTTTGAGGTTTGTATAAATGGATATGAATTTTAAAGATACATTACATGACATCAACTTAAAATAATTTTTAAGGACAATTTAGCAATATTTCTGTGCCTACAAATTTGTTGGAAGTTAGATAATTATTATTGAAATTAAATTTTCCATTACATTTAGGATTTGACATTTTTCTTGGCTATTACAGTTTAAGGCCTCCATCCATTGGCTGACAGTCAAATAAGATATAATGGGTATAGGTATAGCATCCAAACTATTTAAAAAGTCCCATGTCAGAGGTGTTGTACACTATCTTAACTAAAGAAAAGGGTAGCTTGACGGTTAATGCTTTGGTTTACTGATCGGAAGGTCAGTAGTTCAAGCCCAAGCCCCAACTGTTCCAGCTGTACCATGAATGACCGTGTGCTCTGACCTCAGCTTCCTAAAAAGCTTGGATATCTAAAGAAAAACCATACTATAATATATGGCCTTCTTTGCAAACACTGTACATTCCAACATCAGAGTGAGTTGTAACCACATTAAGGATATAAGGGGCTGGGTACAATAACGGACAAACTGCCTATTTCTGTCTAGGTATGTACAGTGTGAGCACAGGGATATGGCTAAATTAGAGGTGGAGCAGAACATGTGTCATCTCATGCTTTCTTCATGGGTTTTCAGAGAAGCGATACCCCAAGCTGGTAGGAAGATAATAATATAGACTGATAATATAGTGATACATACAGACATTTAAAAGGACCAAGATCAAAACAACAAAGGAACTCATTAAAGTCTAACTAATCTAGCCCAACGAACAAATCTGTCCTAGGTGTACCCCCTGTCTCTCGCCTTATGTGCACTGGGATAGGCTCCAGCAGACCCAGAGTTTGAAAATATGCAGGTAAAGAAGATGAATAAATGGATATAAATAACATGATAAGAATGATAAAATAAAAATTGATTGACATTAATTTAAACTTTCGCCTTTTAGAGAGCTGTGATAGGCTCCAGTAGGCCCCCGTAACACTAAATTAGAGAGTAAGCGGGTATAAAAGATAATTAAGGATAAACTTATTAGCCATATGGGTCCCCAAATATATTTCTGCTTATGGCCCATTCAAGACTTGGGTCAACCCAGGTTTTAACTCTAATGAAATAAACCCAGATTCAGCATATTATAATGCTTTTCGTCTAACTTGCCGATTACAGAAATGAAAAAGCTCTCAATAATTCCAATGAATGGTCTTACATAAAGTTATTAAAGAAAATTTTGCCTTGGTACAAGTTAACATTAAATCAACATTTTTTACTTTCACTTTCATCCATGTTATGACTGAACGCATCCATATTTTAAACTGATTTTTAACATACTTTGCCCAATTACATTAATTATTTCTGCATAGAAATTCTTAGTGACTTATTTACTCCTGAGATATTCTCGTTAATAAATAATTCATTCATTTATTTATCATCTATACTCGCTTGTTCCCTAACTCTGGAGCCTATTTCAGCGCACATGGGGGAGAGGCAGGGGTACAGCCTGGACAGGTTGCCAGTTTATCACAGGGCCACACACACTCACACGTACTCTTAGGGGCAACTACGATTTACCAAAAAACTGGAAAAACTGGAATACTCGGAGGAAACCTACGCAGGCCCAGGTAGAACATGCAAACTACAAACAGAAAGATGTCTTGCCAAGGAATTGAACCTGGGACCCGCTTGTTGTGAGACAGTGCTAACCACTATGCCACTACGCCACCCGGTTAATTAATCATGGCTTATATAATTGATTACATGTTGTTAAAAATACTTGCTCTTAACCAGTTAACATTAGTAAGTATTATATAAGCATTTCTGAACATAAATGTTGTTACATTAAAATATTATTAACAGTAGAGCAAAATGTCTGTCCTGACTGTGAATGTGTTTAACTAAGCATTCAGCTGTGGTTTTTGCTGAGAGCTGCACCTTCTTATCATATCACATCAGGTTCTTAACTTCAATCATCCTTACATTACCTTTTTGTATCATAAGCCAGATCTTTTTCTTCATATGTCTGCCACTTGATCCTTCTGTTGACTCTGTGTACTATTTGTACCCCATGCTGAGTTCTAGTATGAAGCTGAGCATAACATTTTTTTGTTCTGTATAATGCTTGTAACGTCTGCTAGACATCGATCATGTTTGTATTTCCTGGCTGGACTATTAAGTCCTAAAATAATTTTAGTTTTCCAGTATAAAAACAAATTGCCACCCGATTCTATTTGTCAGCTTCCATTGATACAAGACAATTTGAGACACCCTGGGACTTGTGTTTAATATTAATACTGTGTTGCATGTATTAATGTGTGTATTTAGCTTGCTTTATTAAATAAAATGTATATGCAGATAGCTTAATACAATTTAAGTGTAATTTATTTTTTATTTTAAATGGATTATAGCAAAACCTGTTACCAAAGAGAGAGAGAGAGAGAGAGAGAGAGAGAGAGAGAGAAAGAGAGACAGAGGACTAGGGAAAGAGAGACAAGTAGAGAGAAAGGAACCTAAAAAAGTAAAGACAGAGCGAGAGAAAGAAAACAAGAAAGAAAAAGACAGAGAGTGATAAAGAGATAAATGTAGAGAAAGAGATGGGGTAGCGCCTAAAGTGGTTGTTTTTGCAGGGACAGCTTGCCATGTTCCCTATTCTTTACATGTAAAAACTTAAGAAAAGTGAATGAATAGGGGGGGGGGCGTAGTGGTTTAAATCCCACACACAGGGTCTTTTTGCGCGGAGTTTGCATGTTCCTCCTGCATTCATGTGGGTTTCCTCCAGGTACTCCGGTTTCCTCCCACAGTCCAAAAACATGCGCATT
>JAOTQW010069606.1:0-13600 GCA_026260075.1 Sisor rabdophorus
GGGCCTTGCTCAGGAACCCACAGTGGTGGCTTGGTGGTGCTGGGAATCGTCTTTCCCGAAATCGTCGAAAAACCCTGGTCTTTCTGGTGTTAGTCCAACACCTTAACCACTAGGCCACCCCTTATGTTAAGATTTAATGTCTAGGCAAAAAAAGACACTACATGCACAAAAAGCATTTTTGTAACACCTCCCCTGTTTTTTAGATTTATTTCCTTAATCACATGATGTGTATTACCTGTTCCAAATGTTTCATAAATGTGTGTGTTTAGCCTTGAAATGTAATGAGACAACAAAAATATCACCAAACTTCCCTTTAACTTCCGGTGTAAAAAGCAAATATACAGAACCACATTAAAACATTTACATTAAAAATATTTATTCATGTTTTATGAAAATGCTTATAGTTAGCATGAAATAAGGGCACCAGGACAATTGTTGACAAACTATTTTTATAGTTAAAGAAATGTTACACAGGCCCACTGAAGTAAATACTAATTCAGTGTTATTGTGAGAACCTTTAAATCTAAAACATTTATGCAATTCTTAAATAATGTGGAAAGAGCACGAAGGTTAAAAAGGTTTTTCACATTAAAGTGTGAAAAAAATGCCACCACATGATTGGCTGATGGATAATTGCATAAACAAGCAGGGATATATAATAAAATGACATGTAAATGCTACTAATTCATTTCAGTTTTTTTATCGGTATATATTAATAATAATACATTACATTGTTTTGTTTAAACCGAATAGCTAGTTATTGTATATAGACAATGGTTCTAGCCGTGCTTAAATATGGTTTGTGTGTACACACAGTCCTTAAACAGACCTATTCCTAACTCTTATTTTATATACAGTTTATAATTCTGTACAGAACTGTACAATCTGTACAAATCTCTCTCGTGTTTCTAGCTCTTAGTTTATAGTGCTGCAAAAAGGTGGTGTAGTTGCTAGCATTGCCATTTCACTGTGTCCAGATTCCCTGGCTCATTACTGCAGTCTTTATATGGGCTATTTATCAGTTTCCTAGCAAAAATGGAAACAAAATTGCCTATAAGTGCGAATGCATGTGTCTATATGTGTATATATGATGTCCTGTGGTAAGCTGGCATCCAATTCAGTGTATATTTCTGCATCATGCTCAGGGTTTGCATCACTGTGAGCATCACTGGCTAATGGCTCACTGAGGGATTTCACTGTACATTTTGTTTTGGAGAGCAGTAGACTCTGCAGGCATGCTCTCTAAACGATGCATGAGGCCATCTGGGGATGTGTTCTTCACCGCTGCTTTGCCGAAACGGCAATATAAGAGTGCACGGACATGTTGAAAGATAGACTTGCGGAAGATGATGAAGACCCAGGGGTCCACCACAGGGTTAAGTGCAGAAAAACGGAAAGCCAGAAGGTTCTGCTGGTCGTTGCCTACCGGACTGATGGCGTTGACAAGGCCAAAAATCTACAAAATTAGGAAAAAAAGAAAACAAGATAATTGAAGGTGAAAATTTATTTTTAATGATTGGAATGGGACATTTTTAAAACAATGTCCATTGTTACATTTAAAAAATTTAATGTCTAGGCAAAAAAAGACACTACGTGCACAAAAAGCATTTTTGTAACACCTCTAGATTTATTTCCTTAATCACATGATGTGTATTACCTGTTCCAAATGTTTCATAAATGTGTGTGTTTAGCCTTGAAATGTAATGAGACAACAAAAATATCACCAAACTTCCCTTTAACTTCCGGTGTAAAAAGCAAATATACAGAACCACATTAAAACATTTACATTAAAAATATTTATTCATGTTTTATGAAAATGCTTATAGTTAGCATGAAATAAGGGCACCAGGACAATTGTTCACAAACTATTGTTATAGGTAAAGAAATGTTACAGAGGCCCACTGAAGTAAATAATAATTCAGTGTTATTGTGAAAACCTTTAAATCTAAAACATTCATGAAATTCTTAGATAATTTGGAAAGATAACAAAGGTTAAAAATATTTTTCACATTAAAGTGTGAAAAAAAAATGCCACCACATGATTGGATGATGGATAATTGCATAAAAAAGCATGGATATATAATAAAATGGCATGTAAATGCTGCAAAAAATCAACACTAAATTTTCTAAAACTAGTATTATATATGAAATGAGCTTATTTTGTGCATACAAATGTAAAATTTCTCAGTTTAAACATTTGTTATTCCTATTCTACTGTAGCACTGTTACCTCCCAGGTTCTATTACCAGGTTTGATTCCCGGGCAAGAGGTCTGTGCAGAGTTTGCATGTTTGCATGTGCTTGCGTGGGTTTACTCTGGGTAATTAATAATTATGTGAATGTTTATACTACAGACATTTTAATCCTCTGTGCCGTTCTAAATGACTGCAATTGACAAACATATTGTATAGTAGGTGAAAAAACAGACAGCACATTGTACAATAATATGATCTAACATGCCAGTTTAACCGTGTTAGGAAAACTAAATTATATAGACAAATATGTTATTACTGCCTGGTCATTCACAGGATGTGCAACTCATCCACAAGATGGAATTATATAAAGAACGAAACACACAGACCTGAACCTAAACATCCATTCCTGGTAATATTACTGCCTGTTTATATGTTTTTTGACTCTAAAGAGTCATGTATTAATACATCTTTTTGAGAATAAATATATTCTATTTAATTTACATTTAAAAGGGGATTAGTAGCAGGCTAAATCATAATTGTTTTTTGCTGTTGACTATGCTTAAAGGGATAGTCCTTAGTTATGACCTGACCAACTACAAATGCTATACCTGGGAAGTACAAAGCAGCCTTCCAGTAAAAACAAAGACAAACCAAAAAAAAATGGTAACACTATTTCCAAAGATGTGTTGTGAATCATTTGTCATCGTCATTGTCATAGATTATGTCCAGTACATTAATTAAAAATTTATCTAAAATCTGGTCAAATATTCATACTGTGGCATATTACAGTGTTTGTGTTCTTGCATAGACAGCCTAGGTCATGACTTTTTCCAGACCACACCTGCACATGTGGCTTTTTGTTTATTCAAATTCGAAATACACGTCCACAAATCCTTAGGAGCTGTGAATCCTGTTTCTGTTTATAAGCATAAAGCTGCATGCATGCTTTTTTTATGGTGCCACTGCTTTCTATGTCCTATTCACACCTCAAAACCCCCTTCTTAGGGTGTGGGTCGCTACTGAAGCAATTTTTAGTATTAATTAGTGTACCGTGTTAGAACAAACAGTTTCACCTCAGTAACACATCAGGGTGAACAGTAAGGAAACAGGTTAAGGCCTGGATGAAACACTGAAATGTACCATCATGAAATGCTGTATACCCACAGTAATCAATTAATTTAGCTTAACATTGACAGAGAGCTAAAGGAATTTCCATGAGCCACTAAGTGATGTTAATGGCAGTGTCGGTAAAGTGTCATACCATTTGGATGAAGTGGCACTTCGAAATCTGTTTAGCAATTTAGAATTTGTGACTACCAGCTCATCTGTGACATTATAAGAAGCCGGCAATTGTAATCACTGTACGTTGTCAAAACAACTCTGAAGGGTAGAAAACATACCCTGCCACATTCCCAATCCTCATATGGTCCTCGGGCAGAAGCTTTCTATTCGGTTGCCGAGCTACTAATCAACCTTTGACAAGACTACCAGGGCATCAGACCTTTCAGGGTTCTCTCTAAATAAGAGGTTTGCAACTAGCTGACTGTGGTTCACTAAAAGCAATTAGTTTGAGAGTCTGTGTAGAGTTGTCTGTCAGCAGCCTTGGACTGAACCTAAAGCCACAAGACTGCAAACACATACACCCACCATGTAATTTAACATAACTTAAAAGAACAGTGAAAATCTATTTTTTTTGTAGTATAAAGCAAAAGCTGATACTTACAGACTTTTTAACTAATCTTCTATACAAACAGAAATATGTTCTGCATTCCGTATCTGCATTTGAAATATGAATGTGAACATGCAGGGCAAGTAAAAGATCAATGGATAAGTTGTTGGAATGATAATCAAAAATCGAAAAATGGGTTTTTTCTTGGTACCACCAAGTTGTCACTGTGGGAGCCCTGAAAATGCATTCAATTCTCAACGGCATAGCTGAACAGATAAGATAAATAGACATTGGTCTAGATAAGGCCAACAGCCAGGAAACTTTCAAACTAAAATTATTGAGTAATCTGATATGATTACTCATAGTTACCGTATGAAAGAGGTACACTCACGCTCGTTAAATATGACCCTTTTAATAGCAACTGACTAAGTCTCAACTACAGGCTATAATGTAGACTCATTTAAAACTCATTAAAAACCCAACGATTGACCTAAAAAAAATATTTGTATCATAAGAAAAATGGCATACAATCTAAAATGACTACAAAGAAAATCATTTATCAAAGTATTAATAATTCTGTTGTAATTATGCCACACCTATAAAACTATAGAGCTTTTGACCAGTTTCAGCCCCTAATAGAGTATAAATAACACATGTTTACTTATGCCATTAATGTTTAGTACTTTTACAAACAATGTAATTTAAAGATAAGTTCCCTGTAGTAGGTTTCCTTTGAGCCGAATGCCAAACTGTAATAATTAGGGTTAAATACGACTACTAATAATAATTATAATAATAAGTGTAATTATAAGTGTAGTTTAAAAATAGCCAAGGACTAGCATGTCTTCTCTGTAGGGAGTTAACAACATTGTATAACTACAACCAAAATGTCCTGATTGTGCCTGTGACCTACTTTGCTGTGGCTGTTCAAACCTTTAACTGAGGAAAATGGCTGACAGTCCTAAATACATTTGAGTCTGACAGGTAAAAGTAGAAAATTTTAGAACATCATAATGTTTATGATTATCTGAACCAGTGTAATTTAGCAGTCCTGTCCGCTCTTATGGCAGCATGTTGATGTAGTTGTTAGCATGGTTGCCTCACAGCAGGAAGGTCCAGGGTTCGATTCCCGTGCAACAGGTCTTTTACATGTGCATTTACATGATCTCCCTGCGCTTACTCCAGGTTCTCCTGTTTCCTCCCACATTCCAAAAACATGTACATTAGGTTGATTAGTGACTCTAAATTGGCGATAGGTCTAAGTGTGTCTGGTTGTTCATCTGACTAGCGACCTGTTTTTTTGTTGTTTTTTTTTCTTTTTAACAGTATGTTAAATCTAAAATCCGGGAAAATACAAGTTATATGCAGTGATAATTAAAAATACTCCTCAACACTCCCATCTTATGTGCATTGGCATCACTGGTGATTTTACATGCTACCTGTGTCATATTATGTGTCATCTCCAACTATAGTACTAAAGGCTCCCTTAGCCCTAGCATTGATGGCAAACCAATTTATACCACCAAACTGTTCATTTCTAATGGCTCTGTAAACCGTTAATAAACCATTAAAATACTAACTCACTAACTAAATATTTAAAATCTTTAAAAAATATATAACATGATCAATCACATTTTCTTTATTCCTATTTTTAATCACTAAACCGATCAGTCTTATCTGTTTTCAACAATCCCATAGATATCCTGATCTTATAATAATGTTTTGTAAAATCTTGCTACTGTTTTTTTTCCAGTGATATTATTAAGTTTTCTTATTCCCTAGATGATTCTGCTTTTTTATGTATTATGGATCTACATTATCAATACAATTTCACTGCTCTGGTTGATTTAATATACCCTAATTGCATCCAACTTAACCTGTCTGCAGACAAATTGGTTAGACTTTGAAAGATAATTTTCTATGAATGTGTATTGAATTGTATTAGAAATTCCATTGGGTCCTTGTGTTCCTCTTTAAGATTTTATTGATGTGAATTTTGTGCACTAGCTTTAAAAAAAGCTATAGGTTTTGATTTTACAGTACATAGCACAAAACACTCTGGAGCTTTTTAGCAATCAATAATTTGTCTACTTCAGCAATGCAATCTCAAGAATGTGTTTCTGCTCAATATATGCTATCAATGGTTTCAAAGAGTGATTAAAAAAGCAGAATATAGCTGTAGAGTGGCATGGTAGCGTAATAGTTAGCACGGTCGCCTCACAGCAAGAAGGTCCCGGGTTTAATTACCAGGTCTTTCTGTCTGCATGTTCTTTCTGGGTACTCTGGTTTCCTCCCACCCGAAAACATGTATATTAAGTTGATTGGTGACTCTAAATTGCCCAAAGGAGTAAATGTGAATGTGTGTGTGTGTATTTTCATCTATGTGTGGCCCTGCAATGGACTGGCACCCTGTCCATAGTGTACCCTGGCTCTCACCTAGGTGCACTGCTCCAGCAGACCCAAATGACCCAGTTAGGGAATAAGTGGGCATAGAAGATAAATGAATGAATATAACTATAAGATTACACCCACAATCTGTATTAACAAGCAGTACCGGGCTTTGGTTACAGATAAAATAATGTGGTTGTAGAATCCATTTTTAAGTGTGGAAAAAAAACAATCAATAACACTTAGTGCCTAATGTCTTATGTAAAATTCATTCCGGCATGAATTTGTTTTCTTTTAATGCTGTATCGTCTACTCCCATAGACGCCACTGTATTCTAACTGCAAGTTACATTATTTATAACCTCAGAGCATTTAACTTGATAAAACAGTGCTGGCATAATGAGGTGAATGATGTGACTCGACATCTGGCCACATAAAAATTGATAAAGACTGTTAGAATTGGATTTGCTATCTTATGAGTTATGGTTTATATTAAAATAAATTGAACATGGATACCTTGGTCTAGTGAGGTAATGTAATCTGGTGATGTTAGTTTAATGCCCTGGGCAGGTCGGCAAAACCCCAGGCTAACATGTCTATACTAAGCTCTGCTTGAGAAATTTTAGTAAGAAAAGCAGTGATGATCTGCTGACTTGTCTGGGATGTACCCATCATGCCTTTTGCCCTTCAGAGAGCTGAGAAAGGCTCCAGCAGACCAATGTGACTCCTGAACAATCACATTAATCTGTGCATGATACAAAGAGACTTTTATATTTTCATTAAAATACTTTTATATTTAAAATAGAATTTTACATGTAACCAATTTTACATAACATAAAAACCATCATGACTGTTCAATAGTTTAATAAACAGCTAAAAGAGAAATTATAATTATAGTAGGTCACTTATATTAATCGCACAGTCTGTTATATTCTTTTTCAAATAAAATAATACACTTTTTACCCACCCCATACCCCTCTTCACACACACAAGATAACAAATTCTAATGCAATTTTTGCTTATGGATGTCAAGTGTTTGCAAACATTTTTGTAATATAGAGTATGAGTAAAATTCTGTTTTCAGAAGAGGTACATGTTTTTGAGTATGGAGAATGTAATTCTGCATGTGATGAATAAAAATTATTGGCAGATAGTAAACACTTATAAGTCATGTTAAGTGATACCAGTTAGACAGGAATGAACTTTAACAGCACACTTGATCCTGAAAGAGATATTTGTTCTCAGTACAAGATGGCTATTAACATGCTTGTCGTCCTGTTCTTCCTGTTTTTCTGGTCTTGCATTATTAAACACTAACGATCACCTTTTAAAATTAAATCGATTTGGAACATATGCAAATGAAATTATTTCCAAACCTTTTACATAACATTTAAGACTTTCGCCTGAAAAATTCATTTACCTTGTAAAGGTAAAAATAAAAGAATAATAATGTGTCTTGAACACATACAAGCATAAATGGCCTACTCATGCATGACGTACTAAAGACATACATTTTTTTCTGTTTTTAAAATAGGGCTAAGTTTTTAGATTACACTTAGCCTATACCTATTTTTAGCAGCCTGCTAAAACGTTGCAAAAATACTCAACCATTTTACATGTGGTAATTTCACACTTTTTTCGATGTGTTTATTCTACTTGTGCACATATCCAGGCTGTATATTAAACATAATTTTCTTGCCCCTGTTGCAGAATGTTTTTGCCAAAATCTGCTACCTTCTTTACCATACAAATGACTTTGCTTTTTTTGAATGACATTCAAGTCTGAGTATTCAAAGCAAACCCTGCTTTTGGCTTAGATGTTGGATCTATGCCGTGTCTAACCCAAGTGCAGACACTTCCTGGCAGTAAAGTGCAAATGACCCTTTAAGGCAGACAAGATCACTGAGCGTTAATCTGTGTCAAAATACTGGCTTGTCATTAGATATAGTCTACATTTTACAGCCAGTCTCAGAGCCTGAATTAAACAGCCTGCGTATAACCTACTAAAGTGAAAGTAGGACATAAGATTGCTAACATTGCAGTATAATGTCTTTACATGTATGCATACAAAGAAATTATATTATTTGCCTACAACTGAAGTGCTCTGTACACGTCTTTCCTAATTTAATAGTTGAAGTGTTGCTCATATTCCATAAAAAAAACAATGGCCACTTTAGGAACATTTTATTCCTGCCTATTTATGCAATTATCAAAACAGTATAAAATTATGCTACACAAGAGCTTCGGTGTATTTTTTTATTTTTAAATACTATAATCCATTTTATTATATCAGCCTGTTATGAAGCATTATTTATTCTTTTTCCAATCCCAAGCCAGTTTTAGGAAGCTTATACCTACTGTAGTGTGGGTTCATGTTTTTAGGGGATGGCTGGATTGTGCATTTGAAAAAATGACAATGTTCTGGGAGTTTCACTCACAACAGTCTCTATACTTAAAATGGTTTTAACAGAGAGTCAGTAAAATCATTAAATTAATTACCAATGGATTATAGGAGGAAGGCAAGCCATCTGGGGCAGTGTGGTGCTCTGGGCAATGTTCTGCTGGGAAACTATGAATCCTGGCATTCATGTTGATGTTACTTTGACACGTTCCGCTAAACGGTGTACTTTGAGTACGCCCCTTCATGGCAGCAGTATTTCATCATAGCAAAGGACTCTTATAATAGGATGTTGCTACCTGCCACATTGTAAAATTTTGCTTAGGTAAAGTTTGAAGTTTATGACAAAGAGTTCAAAATTTATTTGTTTTTCTGGAAATTAAAAAATAATTATTTTTGGCTGGTGTCCAAAACAAAATGTCTTGACACTCGCATCTAGATGGATGTTTTTTACCCCAAGCCTTCTCTTAAGACATACTTTGACTTTTGCACAACTGCAGGGGACATTCATATGCAAACACAGCACATAGCTCCTGGCTCTGTGTATTAATTGCCAGAAGATAAAGTGTTGAAAAAACAAAAGAGGCAGTGTGGACACAGAAAACTGTGTCTCAATGGAAAAATAAAGGGAAATCTGTTTAGGACAAAGCACGGCTTAAATGTTGCTAATGCCTGTCTGTTTTTCAAAACAGTGTGGCCGGACAAAGCAATACGTTGTACATTTGTGCAGGAAGAGTCTTTGAGGCCAAATGCATATAAGATGCTAATGGAGCAGGAAAGTGGAAATATGTCCAGGAGCCAATATGCTTTTAGGAAAGATAGCTGACCTGGAAGATTTTCATCAGCCCCTTTTCCCCTTCCCTGGTGGCCTAGTGGTTAAAGTGTTGGACTGATACCGGAAAAACCAGGGTTTCAATTCCCAGCACCACTAACCACCACTCTGGGCTCCTGAGCAAGGCCCTTAACCCTTAACGCTCTGAATAAGGAAGTCTGCCAAAAGCTGTAAATGTAAGCTATGGATTTTTCCATTTATTCAAAAATTGATTATTAAAATGTATAGCTTCTCATTTCGGAATTGTTCACTCCTCTGTTTGGACTGGCATCTAGTATAGACACTAAAAAAAGCTTTTAAAGATTGTTGGGTCTACTAGGCAAACAAAATATTATATGTTCTGAGTAACAAAAGGAAGAGACAACATTGAAAAACAAGCTTTTAAGAATATGTGCCATTTGTGGTTCAACTATATGCAGATTGCCCTTGATTACTAATTAAAAACACAGAAAAGCAATGATGAATGCATTAAATGAATGCATCAACATGATGCTTAAAATTGTTTTCTTCAGTCTGACATAATGAAAAGTCACCTGCAGCCAGTAAGTAGTAAAAGGTGTGTTTACTAATAATTGGGAGAAGAGAGCGCTTAGTGTTGTCAAATTTGAAATGCCATACTTCCACAGCACAGTATGCAAAGAACAAGTAGCATGTCTAACTCATGAATATGTGAATTACAGTCCATAAATAGTTTCTGGAGGACCTACTACTTTCACCTGAATTATAGGTATACATTTGATTTGATTCATCATTTGCGGAAGTGGCAGAAAGTGCAGACACAGCACTTTTCAAGGGTTTAAGTAAATTTAGGTGCTTAAGGAAAAAACCCACATTGTTCCTTGTAGTTAAATTGCACTTGCTTAACATCATCTAACTTTTAATTTGCACTGTTGTGAAATCATACGTCATGTAACAATATGAAATTGAAGGATGTAGTATGCCCAAATTTTATTCATTTTATCTGCAACGAAACTATATTCAACATAATTCTTAAAGGTCTAGAAGTATGTATTTACTTGAATATAGTACAATTTCAGTAGTATTCGATTGTTAATAGAGACCAGGTCTTCTTGAATTAATTTTCTATAAATAGTATGACTAAAGACAACATTTCTATTGAAAAGCAACTCCTCTAAAAATTGCCGGATATTTAGCTTCTGGCAT
Source organism: Sisor rabdophorus (assembly GCA_026260075.1). Classification (NCBI taxonomy): domain Eukaryota; kingdom Metazoa; phylum Chordata; class Actinopteri; order Siluriformes; family Sisoridae; genus Sisor; species Sisor rabdophorus. The sequence continues at coordinate 10,645 of JAOTQW010069606.1, forward strand.
CACATTATATCAGCCCCAGAAGAGACTCAGAGTTGAGTCAGATGTCTTAATGAGTGTTAGTAACCTTGATGAACTAGTCTATAAGTCTATGTTTCCTGGAATGGTCTGCCAGTGGAAACTTTCTTTGATTGCAGAAAATTCACAGCATTCGAAGTGCATTGAATTACAAGCAGATCTATTCAATACACCCCTCACACTTCCCAGCCCAACAGTGCATTTTATTTTTTATCACGAAATCTAGTACTTATTTGTACAACCCTGCCAAATTTGAATAGGGACAAATGTAGCTGAGTAATTGCAGCTCAATAAAAACAGCTAGGAGTTTTCCATACAGGCTGTAAAATCATTACTGAGGATTCTGTGTGCAGGTGTACATATGTGCATATGCAATTACAGTCTGTTTGACGAAGTAATCTACTTTAAGTAATCTACTTTAAAAGCAGATCTTTTAGATTAATATGGATTAGTATTTTAGAATAAAGTGAAGAGGGCTTTTAGGTGTGGGAAAGGTGCATTTACAGTGTAATCTAAAAACAAAACCAAAAATAAAATAGAACAGGGTTGCAAGATATAGCACCACAGACATTCTCACTCATCATTACTGCCTGAATTCACTAATATTTGTATGCTAATAAACTAATCCACACAGCCACGCTTCAGAATCTAGTCAAATTTCATTGGTGTAGAGCTTATCATAGGACTAGAGCCCGACTAATGTATCGGTTTGTTGATTTCATCGTACATATAATTTTTTTAACTTGCTTAAAAGGGTGTCATTAATTAGTTTGTCCAACCGAGTACACACTATTATTTGCTACTGGTGACCCCCAAATCAGTGGTGTCTTAACAGTAAGTTGGGAGTATGGGAGTGTAAATCCTGACCCCAAAATTTTAATTCTGTCCTTAATCACTCTTCCCGTAAGACCTTTTTTTTTATCTTCGAGACACAAATTAGGATATTTTTTTATAAAATGTAAAGGCTCTTTGACTCTTCCATACCCCATTTAAGGCCCTAAAAAGTACCAGGATAGCCGTACAAACAAAGTTCCAAATTAGTTGTACAAACATGTGACATTAGTTTTTCAACTGTAATATTACAAAGCTGCCAGAGTAATTTTTTGCACAAAGAACAAAAATACGACTGTAACATTGAAATGTATTTGTAAGTGTGTTTGCCCTATTTAGCATAAGTGGTTCTGAAAGATTTATCCCTAATAATCCAAAGTATTTTCATGTTAAGAAAATGTTGACAATTTAAATGCTACTAAGCTTTAGTAGGCATTAGCTAAACAGTACATAATGTACAGTCTCAGATAAAATACTTTGAAATGATGTTCATTGACAGGAAATTTTAGAGGTTAAAATACTAAAACCACAGACATAATAAAAGTCTTCATAAAAGACGAAGGCCGCCATTAATACATTTTAATACATAAACATTTAGTCAAGAGGCAATCGCTTGGAACCTTATACTCATTATGCAGCTATAAAAGTAAATTATGTCTAAATTTAACTAAAAACAGGACATGGGCAGTAAATATGATTATATTCACAGCAGTGAAACACTGACTATGTAATTAAAGCTTAAAACAGCATAATTTATTAAACACTTTAATTATCCCTATTCTTTATCAGGACTTCTCGATGTTTTTATATTATGAATAATGCTGATGTCAGTTTTGGTGTTACATAGCGTGTGTGTATATGTGTGTTTGTTTGAATTGAAAGTTTGCTTTTTAACCATCAACATAATCATTGTTCATTAAAATATTCCTAGGGCGATGCGGTGGCATAGTGGTTAGCATGGTTGCCTCACAGCAAGAAAGTCCCGGGTTCATTTTCACTTGCATGGGTTTAAGTGCATGGGTAAGTAAGTGTGAGTGTGTGTGGTTGTTTATCTATGTGTGGCCCTCTGTTTGACTGGAGACCTGTCCAGGGTGCACCCCTGCCTTTTGCCCTATGCTCCAGCAGACTCCTGTGACCTCAAGTTGGAGAATAAGTGGGTATATTAGACGAATGAATAAATAAATGAATAAAACACTTGAATTAATCAATAAAACAAAATGACAACACACCAATATTGATTGCCAATTATTGTAAATAGCAATTACTAGTATTAGTGGGGTAAGAAACTACTGATCGATATCCTGGGATTTAAACGCAATTACTTAGTTTAGAACTGGATAGGATATAACCAACTGTTTCAGTTATATATGCCAACTATAAAAAATTCAGATGCAACCATTGGTATTAAGCATAGTCCCTTATTTGGTAGAATTTATGTAATTATGTGCCATAATTAAAATAAAATAAAAAAATAGTAGACAAACTTTCTTTTATGGAAAATAATCCAGGGAAATACCAGGCTATTTATAGCTGGTAAAAAGGAATTAATAAGTGAAAATAATATTATGGCTGTTACACTTGAATAATTTTAAAAGGCTAAAATGTATGCCAAAAACAACATTCTATCATTCCGTAACATGTCATTTCTTGTTTTAATTCTACTTTTATTTCACATAAAGAATAACAAGTTATGAATGGACGAGAAACACAAATAGGTGTTTCTGTTAAAATTCGGTTCATAGAAACCGTATCCAACTGTGTCATCTTGGGAATCAGTTCCAGTTGGCACATCATCTTTCAACACAAACATTTTGGAAAATAACTCACAACAGAAACGTCCAAGTCCGAACAGGGTAGGCATTACTTTGGAGCAAGAAAATGTTTTTTTTTTTACTTTTATACATGAAAGCAAATCCAACGCTATAAAATAATTTATTAATTTTGTCTAGTGTAGCCGATTGCAGTGAAATAAATCTTTCCAATTCAACTACATTTTATATTAAATGTTTTTTTCTATATTATGTATTATTAAAAATCTGGTTTCCTCCCACAGCCAAAAACATGTGCATTAGGTTAATTTGTGACTCTAAATTGCCCATAGGAGTGAATG
>JAOTQW010069707.1:0-13575 GCA_026260075.1 Sisor rabdophorus
TATTGTATCAGTATTGAGAAGCTTAACAATCAATTTTGAAGCACTTTTGTACGTCACTCTGGATAGGAGCGTCTGCTAAATGATGTAAATGTGTGTATACATAGGTGTACATGAGTTGATGCATGATAACAGGACTGTATCTGGTGAGACCATAAATGCAGTGGAGAAGTTGTCTCTCTACCCTGAGCTCCTCAGCAGCCTGCTCTACAAGCTGAGTGGCAGTCAGGTAAGATCAGACCAGACCCAGATCAGAATTAATTTGCTCCGGTGAGTTTGACATATAGCATTGTGTGTGCGCGTGTCTGCGTGTGTGTTTCTATGCTGCAGGACTCCATCGAGCCGGTGTATTTCTACATCGGTGTTGTGTTTGCGTTGCAGGCCGTCTATGTGACGGCTCTTTTTATCTGCAGTTGGGTGATGAGCGGTACGTGGGTGGCTGGTATGCTGACGGTGGCCTGGTTCATCATTATCAGGTCAGACTGGTAGAATAAACTTATCACTTAACCACCTAAACTGCTCAGGGATCCCAACGAACCCAACCTGATCAGCAGGTTACAAACAAGTCAAAACTGTCTCCTGTAATAGACGTTCAACAAAAAAACAAGGCAGAATTGTGCGATGAATGCAAACGAGAGATTAAAGCTGAGATCAGCACAAGGGTTGGACTATTGCGATATTTGATAAACCATTGCTTTTTCGAACGAGCGATTGGTGTGTTCTGGGTTTGGGGGTGTGGCTTAAGAAGACATTTCTGTGTGTCTGTCTCTCTCTCTCTTTTCCTGCGCTCTCTCTCTCTCCCCTTCTCCCCTCAGACCGGACACCACTAAAGTGGACTTTGCAGTTCCTTTGAGAGATAACTGGGCTCTTCCTTATTTCTCCTGTCAAGTAGCTGCTCTAACAGGCTTCCTAAGAAACAACATCAGCACTGCAACAGAGGTGTGAAACAAACAAACACACACACACAGATTGACCTGCAGTAGTTCTTTATAATAATGTGTGTGTATGTATGTATGTCTGTCTGTGTCTGTCTGTGTCTGTCTGTGTCTGTCTGTGTCTGTCTGTGTCTGTCTGTCTGTCTGTCTGTCTGTCTGTCTGTCTGTGTCTCAGATGTTCTGTTACTTGCTCATGGGTGTGACGACGTTTACCTTCATAGTGATGTGGGAGCACAGCCATTACATACTGTTTGTACAGGGATTTTCACTCTTACTACTGGACTGCTTTGACCTGGTACCAGCACGTAAGGTACACACAAACACCCACACCCCGAACTCAACCGACCCTACCTTAAGCACTAATCTTTCATTTACCATAAGGCTTTGAGTTTTCCATTTCAATTTTAACGCTGTGCCTGTAAATCCTAATACAGCAATTCAAGCCAAATGTTGTCTGCGTGTGTCTTTCTCTCTGTGTCTCTCCGTGTTCCGCTTTTTCTGTGTCTCACCCGCTGTGTCTCTCCCTCTCTGTCTCTCTTACTGTCTTGTGTCTGTATATCTACGTCTGTCTCTTTTTCTGTGTGTGTGTGTGTGTGTATATTTTTCACTTCGTTTGGACAGACGGCAGATGTGTATAAGGTGTACCTGAGCTCTCTGTTACTGGCGTACGTTCTGCAGTGTCAGAAGTCTCTGCTGTGCTGCCCTCTGCTCAGTCTGCTGATAGCCAACATGCTGACCAAATATCTGCAGGTACAACAACCCATAATATCAGTTCTGAAGCTCACAACCTGCTGTTAAATCTGCTGTGGCCAGTGCACAATCAGGAACAGGGCTGCGCTTTTCCATTAAATGAAAAAAACGTGGCCAGATCTTGTCCCCAAAATGCTGTCAGTGGAGCTTTGTCAACCGATCATAATTAGTGAAGCTGATGAAGAAACATTCATTCATCTTCTTGCCTGCTCATTCCCTAATTTGGGGTCACGGTGGTCAGCTTGTGCCCATCCCAGCTCTCTTAGGGTTATCAAAACTCGACACACAATCGCATACCCACTCCCTAACGTAAACGTTTTTGAACAGCGTAAGGGATAAAATGTAAAATCTGCACAGAAACACCCCTTGCCCACAAAATCGAAGCCAGGACCTTTATGCTGTAACGCCACTGTGCTAACCACTACACCACCACGCCGCCCTGATAAAGAAACAATGACAGATACATTTCTCAGTATCAGCAGGTCCACAGGAAAAATCAGAGTGGAAAGTAGTGTACATGAGGAGAAAGTAGGGGAATGACAACCGCTGATTTTAACTTTTACTGTTACTAATATACATTAAAATCATTGGTTTACTTTTTTAGCTGGAAGATAAAAAAGGATGAGACGTGTATTTGTCTGTAGGTTCGTATGTGTGCGTGTTTATAAAGCCTGGTTGGAACCTAAATCTACACAGACACGTGGTACTCGTACAGTTTTCATAAGAAGGTAAAAATGCAGAAAAGTTAAAGTTAAGGGTATGGTTATGGCTAGGGTTAAGGGTAGGTTTGGGGTAGGGTTCAAGATAGAGTCAGGGAATAGAAATAGGTTGGTATAGTATAAAAATCATTACACCTATGGAGTGTCCCTACCAAAATAGCAAATCAGACATTCTGTTTTTTTGTTTATTAAGCTTTTTTTTCTCTAGCAAAAGATGAAGATAGGCCCTCTGGTGGCGAGACTGATGAAGATCGCACTGCACCTTTATTTGGTCTTTACCGCAAGCATAACCCTCAACTACTTGACCAAGGTCAGACACATTAGCTGTATTGTGGCAAAATCTTTGTTTGTTTACTCAAAAGAATGGGATAAGACACATTGCCAGGGGTTCTGCTATGAATCTTTGTGTGCCATTTTATACATACTATTTATATATACTATTTATAAATGTGTTTTTCTGTACACTATCACTTGCAAAAAATACTAGTAGCAAAATCTCTCAGTAGCATCTAGTAGCATTTTCTCGCTCGCTCTCTCTCTATTCCTTTTTTTTTCTGCCCCCTCTCAATTTTTATTTTCTTTTTTCTCTCTTTCTCTCCTTTTCTCTCTCTTTCCCCTACCATCTTTCTTTTTTGTCTTTTCCTCCTTCCCTCTCTCACTCTCTCTCTCTCTTTCTCTCTCTCTCTCTTTCTCTTTATTATTACCTATATGTTTATAAACACTATATTGTCAAAAATATTTGCTCACCTATCCAGACAATTGTAACCAGCTGTTCCAATTACTTCCCTGGCCACATGTGTATAAAATCCTATAAAAAACTTATAACTTATATTATTAACCTTATATTATATTACTATATACTATAAATAATTTTTATAGCTATTAAAATCCCACTATCTTTTTTTTTTTTAAGAGAATTTTATCTGTCAATCAGAATGATTCCATTCTGAAATTCCTAGAGGTCCGGTTCGGCTTAAACTCCACTACGTGAGTGCAAAGCTTCAGTCTCTCCTCCCTCACCAGTGACTGGTGTTTTGTTATAATTACTACATTGTTGTGTCTGTCTGTGTGTCTGTCTGTGTGTCTGTCTGTGTGTGTGTGTGTGTCCTTCCAGAGATTTCATTCCGAATCTGCTGCTGTGTGAGGATAGTTTCCAGGCTCCGGGTCAGGATTTCTTTCTACGTCTTACACAGGCTTCAGTTCTGCCTTTTTTTCTGCTGGTGCTGCTTGTCTGCATGCTGTCAGTCATACAGACCATCTACAGGAGACTCAGGTTAATTCAGAGAATTAGGTTTAATAATGAAACACTTACTTATGAATTGTAAGATTTGGTTGTGTTTGAACCCATCTGGTTATTAGTCCTACACTGTAACCACTGAGCCACCAGCTTCCCCTATTACATTTCAAATAAACAATTGAGGTTTGAGGGCTATTAGGCAGCGGTCCCTAACCCAGAGAAATACCTTAAAGGTTAGGGACCGCTGCTCTAAGAGATTTAAATTTAAAATATTCTGATCAACAGTCCAAAATCTTAACCAAAATCTACAACTCCACCTTCCCCTATTTATTAATGGTCTTAGCAACATGCTGCAGTAGGAATGTAATTAGAAGGTCCACATGGACTCTTGTGTTTTATGTGTGCACAGTGGTGAGCGAGCAATAGGCAGCGTGCAGATGGAGGAAGGGCGGATTGGAGAACGACCAGAGGTGATCTACCACGTGTTCCACATGCTGCTGTTCGGAGCTCTGACCATGCTGTTTCAGGGGTATTTACACCTTAGTGATGCTGCTATTCACCAACATGAACAAAAACAGTGCTCTGTTACTCAGTACTACAATAATATAAAATGCAGAATTAACAGAACGTGTTCTGTCCTTATTGAATGACATACACATTATACAATTGTACCTTTCACTTTATTGTTGGTGTATGAATTTCAGACTGGTGGTGTTGTCTCCAATAAAGGACAGTCCCACCCTCTTTTCCACTATGGAATAAATTTAAGAAATGCATTTGTGAGGAATCGCTTTTTTTCTGTTGTCTTGACTTTTGTAAATGATTTATGGTTGCACACAGGACTGTTTTTACCCCACCCCAAAAGAACTGAAAAAAACCCTATTGTGATTGGTTGCTTCAAATACACTATACTCCCTATAAGTTTATGGTCACCTGACCATTTATAGATTTATTTGTGGTTACTCTCCAAACTGTTGCTACAAATATGGACCCACACGGTTGTCTAAAATGTTTTTTGTATGTTTCAGCATTACATTATCCCTTTACTGGAACTAAGAGACTTCAACACTGTTCCAGGATGACAAAGACCCTGAGCACAAAACCCCTGACCCCCATAATTACATGCTGGGTTATTATTAGAGTAAAAAAAGCTGAGTGCTTAGCAAAGGTCTTGATCTTAACACCACTGAAGACCTTTTGAATATACTGCAATGCTGACTGCACCCCGGATCTCTTTGCTATTAAAAGCTGTTAGGGAGTCCAAACCTTCTTAATTTGAACTAAAGATCTGGCTGTATGTGACACATGGAAATCAGTAAAATCGCTGCTAATCTATTACATCTGCATCATAACAACAAAGTCCAGTCATAGGTCATTATAGCCTGTGATATGGCTGGAATGTGCACTGTACTGAATGTCAAAACAGGAGGTAAAAATATCTGAATTAAGACAGAAATACATAAAGCACTGGGCAAAGCCAGTAAAAAAGAATCTACCAACGGACGCAGTGATTTCCCTAAGTCATTAATAAAATCCATTTAAGTACATTTTTGCCTGCTTGTCTGTGTTCGCAGGATGAAGTATCTTTGGACCCCATACGTGTGTATGTTCACTGCGTTTGGTGTGTGTTCACCAGAGCTTTGGATGACTGTGTTTAAGTGGTTCAGACTTAAGTCTGTCCACCCTGTTGTGCTGGTAAGTTTAAGTAAAGTAAAGTTTAAGTAAATGGTGAGGAAAGGTTAGAAGGTTGTTAGAAGGTTTGGAGTGTACTTAGTTTCTTACATACTAAGACAAGTTTTTCTTATTTCTATAGTAATATATATTACTTAATATTAACTTAAACTTTACAGAATCACTAAAACACTCAATTCATCTGTAAGTTAAGAGTAAGTAAGCAAGCAAGAGGTGAGAGCTGCAATAAATGAAACTATCTTAGTGTCATCTTCTGTTATACAAATAAAATGTATGTTATTGTCTTAAGTGTTTCTGGTTCTGGTTGACCTACTTATTAAAGCAAGTTAAGATCCAGGGCCAGGTTGAAGAGATGGATCCAGTTTAAACTGACCAAATTTAGTTTCAAACTGAAGTGTCTGCCTCCTGGAATTGGGTAATTTTGATTTTATTTTGTTTAAAGAATTTGGTTCTTTAGATCACTAGATCAGAAAAGGATCTGCTGCCTGCAGTTGATTTTTTAAATTTTAGTTATTAGATTATCAGAGTTCTAAGAGTGCAGCAGAAGTGAAGTTCTATAATAGTATAAGACCTTACCTTAAGTACTGGATGCTAAACCATTCAAGCAATTTAAAATCTATATAATGCATAATATGGAGCCAGTGCTGTGTTTATAAAATGGTGTTAATATAGCCCTAATTCCTGGTAACAACTTTAGCTGCTATGTTTTCTGATGACTAGCCAATTACTACTTTTACTAGTCCTAAACTTAATTTTTATTAGTTTGGATGTATCGTTTGAGAAATACATAGTTTAGGCCTGGGCAATCTTGATTCTGGAGGGCTGGTGTCCTGCATAGTTTAGCTCAAACGTACAATACAATACACTTCTTTGTAAGTTTTAAGTATTTCTAACAAGATCTTGATTCATTTGGTTCACGTGCGTTTGATTAGGGTGAAAGCTAAACTCTGAGATTGCCTACCTCTGGCAAAGCAGAATGGTTATTTGGTTAGATCCAGTGGGTGTATTGCTGTGTTATACAATGGTAAACGGATAGATAGTTGGATGGATGTTTGGATAGGCAGGTAGTTGCAGTAATCATTTATCAATATGGGTATGTGTCCTTTGGTATATGTTGTGGTTAATGTATTAGGTGTTTGGTGGGATGAGTGAAGTGCAGATTTATTTGGGTTTGCGTATTCTTTTTAGCAGTTAGACTTTGATGGGTTGTTTTTCTTAAATAAATAAATAGATGGTTGGATGGATATACAGCTGAGTGAATAGTTCATTGTTAGGATACATTTACATTGAACACAACTGAGCAACTGGTGGTTAAGGGCCTTGCTTAGAAACCCACAGTGGTGGCTTGGTGGTGCTGGGAATCGAACCCCGGTATTTCTGGTATCAGTCCAACACCTTAATCACTAGGCCATCTCTTTCCCACAAAAGGATAGGCTGCTTGCTTGATAGTAACATTTTCTCTTTTTATTAGGCCCTTATCTTAAGCACAGCAGTGCCGACCATAATTGGCTTCAGTTTATGGAGAGAGGTAATGTTGTTTTTAATTAAAGCTTTCATTTAGCTTTAGACTATTGAATGCCTGTTATTTCTTCCTGATCATCTGAAATTTTAAGCGTGTAAAAGAGGGTTTTTTTTAACAGTATTTTCCACGTGTGCTGTCAGAGCTTACAGAGGTACAGGAGTTTTATGATCCTGATACAGCACAGCTCATGAACTGGATTCAGTAAGTTGGGTTTTTTTTCCACAGCTTTAATTTTGTGTGTAAGAGAAAACTGTAAAAAGCAAAGGGAAGATAGGCTTATTATTGCTGGATGTTTAACAAAGACTAACTGTAATAAAGTAAGTGACCTGGAATGACCTTGACCTGAGGTGCAGTTCGGGATCAAGTTTTAAGTTGTTAATAGCAAATCTCTGAATAATTTAGCACTTTTAAAGCTCTACTGTGCAGCATGCTCTCTCATGTCTGGTGATCAGATTTTTCAAATCTGACCTTTTCCAAATCTAGGTTAAAAAGTTACACTTTTTCAGTAGCAGCCCTATTGTACATCAGGAAGTACATCTTTCTTTCTGTCTCTCTCAATATTTCTCGCTCTCCCTGTCTATCTGTTAGGAGTCATGCCCCGCTCTCGGCTGTGTTTGCTGCCAGTCCCAAACTCTCAGGAACATTAAAGGTGTGCACAGGATGGCCGGTCACCAATCTCCCACTCTATGCAGACTTCAGCTTGCTGCACAGGACTGAAAGTGTAAGTGCCTTACTTCCTGTCTTTCTCTCTCTCTCTCTCCCTCTCTCTCTCTTTCTCTCTCTTTCTCTATTTCAGTACTTTATTGATACACCCGATATCATTTAATATTACCAAAGCATACATAAAGACAAAAATGAAAGCAAAAGAGAAATTGATTTTAGTTATTTAACTCATTCATTTATTTTTATTAAAAAAGATAACATCTAGGATTAAAATGTATGACAAATGGACAAGGGTTAAAAAAGTTATGGGTTATGGAAAGATGGGTGAATAGATTGGTAGAATAACAGATAAGTAGGATGGATGGATGGATGGATGGAAAGACAGAGGGATGAAAAAAACAGGTACAGATGAAGGGGTGGAAAGACGGACAGATGGAGGGATAAAAAGACGGACAGGAAGGGGGATAAGAACGGATATGTGGATAGACTGACTGATAGTTGGATGGATGTATAGATGGATAGACAGATGAATGGATGAATTCAGATGAATCAAAATAAATATAAAGACACATAGATGAAAGACAGCTGTATAGAAAGATAAAAATGTGTGCCTGTTTCCTACTGTCAATTTTCCGTCGGCTGACTTAGAAGGCATTCAACTAGCCTTTGCATGAACGTCACATGTGCTGGTATTAATGGAGCATTTCCTTGTAGGAGAGCTCATCTTTAGTCTCACTCTTTAAATAAAGATCGGGTGGAAAAAGGAGCACACACACACACACACACACACACACCGCGAAATTGGATGCTGTTTTTAGGTCGGTGCAGAGTTGCCTAAACATGCATATTTACTGAAATGAAACTAGCCCTCTTTCTTTTTAACAGAATGAAGCTAATCATAACATAGGGGACTTTCTAATTATAAAAGAGAAAATAACAATAGCCTATGAAATCATTTGATGCACATTTTTCCTCTTGTGTTTTATGTGTCTGATTTGTTCCAGACGTATCAGGTGTACGCTATGCGCTCTGCCGAGGATGTCTACAAGCTACTGACAGCTCAGAAGTCGAGTTACGTCATCATCGAAGAGGAGCTGTGTAACGAGATGAGTCCTGTCAAAGGCTGCAGGATCAAGGACCTGCTCGACTATGCCAACGGCCATGTGCGTTAAATCACACCTGCACACCACTGCATATCTGGACATATTCGATAACTAATTGCTTGACCTGGTGGTTCCACAATTCAAAAGATTTAAATATGTAAATTAGACAACATTGTAATATTGTGGCACACAATTACATAAACTCAGGATAAACAGCAATTTTTAAATCTGTTCTCTACTAGGTGGTTTATGACAAAGGGGAAATGTACACTTTCTCCAAGCATGGCAGATTCTGTCAGGAGATCAAGATGAACTACTCTCCATACACCAACTATTTCACACGGGTTTTCTGGAACCGCTCATACCACGTCTACAAAGTCAACTCGGTCATCTCCTTCCAGTACTGACTTCTGCTGTCATCAGTACAGATAAAAACAGTCGGTGCCTTCATTTTTTGCTAATACCGTGGAATTGAGTCGGCTCCGAAAAAATCTGTTGCCATCTTTTAATGAGCGGAGCTAACAAGTTAAAATAACCACCAGTTGCCTCAAAGCAAGAATGTTTAAACATTAAGGCCATGTCCCCTTTTCAAAACATCATCTTTTATTCTGTATTTTTCTTAATCCCCTTCCAATCTCAATGTCTCCAGTCGACTCCTTTTCATTTAATCTCGGATCCCCTAATTTCAATAAACCCCTTTTCAAAACCCACCACTAAACAGGCAGTACCATTGCCCCTTCATTCCCCAGCTACTATTTATTTCACCAATTTTGACATTTAGAGGATGTTGAGCACTTAAGTCTTAAGCACTTAAGCTCTTGCTCGGCCCTCAGCAGTGGCAGCTTAGTGATTTTTCAAACACACCATCTTCTACTGTTCAGCAAAAAACACAACCACTGCGCTACCAACTCCATTTTACCTCATCAATCCCACTGTCTTCACAGCCAACATTTCCCTCATCTTTTTTTTTTTGAAAGTCTCCTGTTTCAGTTGCAATATTCACACGCTTCTTTCAGACACCCCCTCTCAGTCACAATTTCTGCAGTAACCCCTAATAAACCCCATTCAACTCCAATGTCCATACACTCTGTGATCCCCATCAATCCCAATGTCTATACAGTCTGATTCCCACAGGGATCCACTGGAAAGTCTTCCTGGGTGGGTCATCAGTCCATCAGAGGGCCACTCACACTTGCATTTTGGAATCACCGATTGACCTAACGTACTTGTTTTGTATTGTGTGAGGACACCGGAGAACCTGGAATTAACCAGTGCAAGCATGCGGAGAACATGCAAACTCCACACCTCCCTGGGAATCAAACCGGGACGTTCTTGCTGTGAAGCAACAATGCTAACCACTACGCCACCATGCCGCCTCCAGTACCAATTACTAAAGTCAATTTCTTAATCCTCTTCAAAGACAAGTCATCCCACGCGCCTACTGACCTAAAACCTCAGACTACGTGACTTTAAAAATTATTTTTTCCAATTTCAGTTATGCAAAATGACATTTAGTACCACGCTGTATTTTAACGTGTCATGTGTCATTGTTACAAATTTGTTTGAAGGGTCCAATCACAGGATTTGAATTCTGCCTTTAAGCTTTTTGTGGTAAATATGCAGCCTTTCTCTATTTAAAAAGCTTTTTTGCTGCTGTCAGGCTTTGATAAGACTCTCAGAGTGGCTGCTCATAAGCAGGGGCAGAGTCGTGTTGCAAAAAAAATTTGGGTAGTGCAGGCCGGCTCTGTGACCACCCAGTTATGGGATTTACCTTTATCTTGATTTTTTTTTACATCTGTTTAAGCACTGTAATATATAACTTTATAATACATAATTCAGTTAAAAAAGTAATGTGATGAATTACAGTTAATGATGTCATCAGAGTCGATCTCTTACACATACATTAACCTGACACCACATTTTTATATTTATATATTTTTGAGGGGCAAAAAAACCCAAGCCAGGTCACTAGACCGCAAGTGCGCGTATGGGTGCCGAACCATAACCCATGCTGTTTGGCACTTATAACTTACTTTAGCATTTCACAACTTTTCATTTAAAATTACGGCTGGCATTTTACAGTGTTTGGTTTAAGTACGAAACTTAAATAAACTAAGTCTTTTCGCACTTCCATCTATGAACATAAGGTGACCTGATAACTTTTAAAGACTCTTCAACAGACAAATTCCATATTAAACTTACTCATAAAGCCCTTTATTTATATAATACTTATCTTAAAAAGTAGTAGTAAAACACGTGACCAAAGAATTCACTTTAAGACCTCAGCTTAAATGTTAACCATGTTAACAAATCAGTATACATGTTGATTTACAAAAATCATTTTAGTTTTGTTATATGCTTATAAGGGAGTGTGTGTGTGGTTGTTCGTTTATGTATGACTCTACTATTGACATGGATCCTCCCATGATCCATGATGTCTTTCAATACAAAGTCCCGTTTAAGCATGGGCATCAAGGTGTCAGTAAATCTATAGTCTAATCATTAGATGCAGCCAAAGTCAGGTTGACAATTATTTTTTCATTCATTTTCTGTACCTGCTTATTTCCTATTCTTGGGTCATGGGAGTCTTCTGGAGCCTATCCCAGCGCACATAGGGCGAGAGGCAAGGGGTACACCCTGGACAGGTCGCCAGTCCATCGTAGTTCGGATGACATATAATTATTAAAATGTTTGTGTTTATGTTGTAGTCATATTTATATTCTCACAGAAACTGAACATCTTACCGCAGTAACAATTTTAATCACCAGCAGGCTCCACATTACCCTACACCTTCAAACTCTGCGTGTAAAAAAATGTCTCAAATGTCATCTTGATTTGAAAAATTGAACCTCATTAGAAGTGGATTAGAAAGGTAATATAGATGTCGATTATTGCCCCTGCTGTTTCAAGCTCATCTGTGCCTCCTGTTTGGACCAGTGTCCTTACATCCCCCAGCAGGAAATTGAATTAATCAGCTGTCATTTGCAGCAGATACTTAAACCCTGGCCTATTATATAAGAGAGGAAAGATAACCTGGGCAGAACAAAATAATGGTCATGCCATAACCAAAAGGACCCCAAAAAGTGCTTCAGGCAAAAATACATTTAGTATTTAACCAACAGAAATATTATTTTTAAAAACAATGTTTTTTTTTATTTATTTTTGTTGGCATCTGAGAAGTTTCTGCAATATGAATTAATTTTTATTGTAATATGGTGAAGAATATATTTGGTGACATTATTATCGACTTTGGTTACTCAACCTGCAAAACTCACAAATAATATAATTATTATAAGAGTCTAATAATTCAGCAATTCATCATGGATGATCCACTTAATAGGCGTAGTCTAATAATTTAGCTAGTCAACAATGCTGATCCACTAAATAAACTAACTGGAGGGACATAGTTTGATAATCTGGCTGTTTAATATGAGTGATGCGTCAAATAGGCCAACTCGGAAGTCATAGTCTACTGATCCAACCCAAAACAAAGAGCTCAGTCTCATAATATATTTATTTAACATGGTTAATCCAATAAATAACCAAGCTCCTATTAAACTTATATTAGCGGTGCCTCAGTTTACAGGTTTAACAATACTACTAATGCTGCTACTATTAGTAAAAATTAAATACTGATAATACTGATTTAATCCTGATTTTTAATGTTTAAAACTCACAATTTCCAAATATTAACTGAAAGTGATTGATAAAAAGCATCTGGACGGACACACGCAAGGCCATAGGAGTCCTGAGTGCTTATGTGCTAATGAGCGCAGTATATATTCGCTAACTGAGTGGCAGCCTGGTATCCTTTCTCCTGAGATACAGCAGTGAGTCATCATACAGAGTCATGGAGACAAAGCAGTTTGTTTCTTATCTCTGTCTGTCTGTCTCTTTTTCTCGCTCTCTCTTGTGCTGCATTTCTTTTTTCTTCTGTCATAGTACTTTATTAATTTTATTACTCTAACAAAAGAGATAACTGTTACTGAACAAGTGGTGTGTGTGTGTGTTTGTCTGATTGTCTATTCAAAACACACGTCTGACTGGTTTGATTTTATTCTAATCAGCCAAGACTGACCTTGTTGCAGATTATGAATGTCCACACACACACACACACACACACACACACACACGTACCCCATAACTCTACTTCTTATGAATAAATGTTGTTGTAGACAGATTGTATCGTATAATATAAATAAAGGGGTTAAAGGTGATTTTGCCAATTAGCATGTAATCTTGGATCAACTTTTTAATCAACCAGTCATAACCATCTGTCATCAGCACGTGTAAACCAAACCCACCTCATTTGATTTTTAATATTTCAATTTTAGTCCACAAAGAAATTAAAATACTTTCACTGAGTAAATAATGAAAAATATCTTAAATATCTGAAGAAAATGCATTGACTCTGGAACAATTTACTGATCCTGACTAATAAATGAATGAACAAATAAATTAATAAATAAATGTACATGAATGAATTTAGACTGATTCAATTATCCAAAATGAACACTGAACAATCAATGATCAAAAATTGATTTTAATATGTTGTGAACCTATAGAATTGCAATAGAGCAACTATCTTAATTTAAAACAGGCTTTAACGTTTATTTAGTTACAGTAATTCGTATTAAAATATTTAATACTGTGTAGTGTATTTAACTCATTTGAGTAACTGAAGTGAACATTACCAGTTACTAAAAACTAGACGGCTGTGGTAAACTGGAACATATTATACTATTTGCTATAGGATTTAATTTGTTAATGTATTTGTTACACTCTGTTAATGTTCACACCAAACTTTAGTGAACTGATATTGTAATATAACAATAGAGTTGCTTTATGGGAAACAGAGTCGTTAATAGGGATAGCAGAGTCACTGGCTGTCTTCAAGAGACCCTTAAAGACCCACCTCTTCCTTAAACACCTATCACCTGACACATAACTTAATAAT
>JAOTQW010069722.1:0-13571 GCA_026260075.1 Sisor rabdophorus
GAGAGAGAGAGAGAGAGAGAGAGAGAGAGAGAGAGAGAGAGAGAGAGATGGAGAGAGAGAGAGAGAGAGAGAAAGAGAGAGAGAGAGAGAGAGAAATCGAATCTGGGGTCACAGGATAGCAATAACGTGGAACCGCATGTGGGTACCGGCGCCTCAAACAACTACATCACAGCACCGGCCTTTCGTGTGTCAGATTAATAGAAAAATGAAAAAAGGCAGGCGGTGATGAGGCGTTGGCATGCTTGACTCACATCAGGAAGGTCCCGGGTTCGATTCCCTAGGTCAATCTGGGCGGACTTAGCATGTTCTTCCTGCGCTTGAGTGGGTTTAGTCCGGTTACCTCCCACAGTCCAAAAACATGTTATTTAGGTTGATGGGTGACTTTTGCCTATAGGAGTGAGTGTGTGTGTGGTTGTTTGTCTATTTGTGGCCCTACCTGTCCAGGGTGTACCCTTGCCTCTCGCCCTGCTTGCGCTGGGATAGGCTCCAGCAGACCTCCGTGAGCCCGTGCTAGAAAATAAGCGGGTATAGAAGAAGGCCAAATCTAGCATTGACTGGAGATGACAGATGGTCACACAAGTACCAATAAGTGCTTAAAAAAGTATTTAAGTCTACTTCTTTTCCGTGTTCTCTGACCTGAACTGTATCACTGATTTAAATCGACTTAAAAGGAAATAATAGAATACAATTTGAATATGTGACAACGTTAGTTAAGGACAGGTAGATACAAGACACCACCAAATTAATGAAAGTTTTATATTTATACACTAAAGGGATTTTACACTTGGAGTTAGAGCATTATTTTAGTGATAGAAGTCTGTTTGAGTAGAAATGAAAATTATTTTGTCACATATAAATATTAGATTTATGGGTAAAATTATTAGTACCGTGATTACTCACGTCTAATATCGAGCAGCTTTAAATTTAATTGAATAAACAAATTAATCGCCCGATAAAATATAACGAAAAAGCATTTTTTTCTTAGATCCTCTATTTTTACGAGTCAATAGGGTTTTTTTGCATCACAGCCTACTAATATTAGATTAATCCGCTAATGTAGATTTTTAGGTCCAGTGAATGTTCCTGCGAAATAAAAAAATAACAATGTGAAATTCAGCTTCGTTATTCGATTTTCTTTTTCATTTTTTTCTCTCTGTTTGTAGCTACCCCGCAATATTTTACATTTTAATTTTTGCATTGCAAAAAAGCAAAATAGTGCCTGGAAAAGGATATTTGAATACTTGGGTTATTACTTAAAACAGGCCACACAGAGAAAAGAGTGTTATGTAAAACTTCTCATTTTAAGATCGCTATTAATCCATAAAATATAAAAAACATACACCCCTGTATTATAAGAGTTACACATTTACTAGGCATTCGCACAAATTTCGCAAATATCTGTAATGCGTGCACGTCCGCTGACCTCATAGTCGTCATAGTCTCATAGTCGTAACAATAAAAAGAAAGTAAAATAATAGCAAAAGTCGCATGTTCATAAAGTAAAGATTGTTAATATGACAACAGTGCACTTTAGTCACCTTCCAGTTAGCTTGGTGTTTATTAATAAGTTATTGTGCAATGGAAAGGTTTTGCAAAATGATGCAGAATGCACGAAAATTTAATACTACTATTTAGGTGTAGACTAGAATGCTAAACCAAATGCAGGTTAGCTTAATTATTCTCTATCCTATGCTTTCCAAGGAGGCAAGCAAGCACTTGACTTACACATTTAATAAAGGACATCCCTAATGAAGTGGAGCTTCTTATAGACCAGCTACCATCTGGCAAAACACAAACCATACTGCTCAAATGAATAGACCATCTTTACCAGCTGGCAGACAGAAAGTACTTTTTTAAATTGAAATTACTAATGCTATACGGATGCTGATGCTAAG
The DNA here is from genome assembly GCA_026260075.1 of Sisor rabdophorus. Classification (NCBI taxonomy): domain Eukaryota; kingdom Metazoa; phylum Chordata; class Actinopteri; order Siluriformes; family Sisoridae; genus Sisor; species Sisor rabdophorus. Next base: position 1,896 of record JAOTQW010069722.1, read on the forward strand.
TTAACAGACAAATATAACAATATTATTCCATAGTATTATTTTAAAAACGGGGCGGAAACAATGTTTTCTTCCTGAAAAAAATGACAAGAAAAAATTAATTCATTTTTAATGATTGTTGTTTTGTGACATGTCACATTATGTTGCTTGGTGGAGCTTATTGAATAAGGAAATGGCTGCAATGAATAGATGCAAATGCTCAGCAACAATATTATAAAAAAGACTGTGGCATTCACATGATGACTGATGGTATTAACTGTAATAATATCCCAAAGGGTGTAAAGCAAACATTCCTACATTATTATACCACCTTTGCTGGCTGGGCCTGTAGACACAAGGCGTCTTAAGTCAATGGGTTCATGGTGTTGATGCCAAATGTTTATGCTACAAGTCAGGTTATGTTGTCCAGTCCTGTTAAAACTGTGTTTCCAATTTCTTTTCTTGGCTGACAGAAACTGGAACCTGATGTGGTCTTCTGATTCTGTCATTAGTTCACCATCCTCATAGTGCCAATTGTTTGTCTGATTACAAAATTGCAATAATAATAAAGACCAGAAATGAAAATGAAAAAAAAAATGTTAACAATGACAAATAAACCAAGACAAATAGTAAATAAGTGAAATCGTCTCAATATTACAATCTTATTGACCCTTTTTAAAAAGTTAAAGTTAACCACCTTAAGTGGATAAATGTGCATGTGTCCAATTTGACTTTTTTCCAATAAGAAAACCTCACAAATGTGTATATGTTAATTCCTTCCTATTCATTTTCATTTTCAAAAATATTCCTTTTTATGTAACTTCTTTAACCTTTATTCACAGAGACTCTTGTTGCTACTCTAAACTAGCCTTATTAAAATTTTGTGAAGCAAAAAAAATCAGTGCAGGATGAACCACTGGCTTTAGAAGAAGAAGAAGAAGGGGAGAAGAATTCTGGTAGGTTTAGAAGCCAGAACCATTTATTGAAGTTCCATAGATGACAATTAAATTTATCAAACTGTAATATAAGTTAAAGCTAAACTTAAATAAGCTTCATTTTTCAATACTTTCCTCCCATTCTTACTATGCTTGTGCAATGTCTTATTTATACACTTTTATAAACAAAACAATCTTTAAGTAGATAATAGGTTTCTATTTATTTAAGTCAAAAGGGAACAGGTTGTGTTTTTTCAGTCTTTTCCCACTTCTTTATTTTTTGTTTTTTCTCTCCCTTTCTCACTTTAGCTTAGGTGTAATGTGCCTTCTGAGGCCTCGTCTATTGGACGTCATCCCAGTTTTTTAGCATGCGGCTGTTCTGGATCTTGGAAGGCCTGCCAAATACAACGATGACCTGTCTGAGGCACCAGGAAAGGGAGACTGTTGCTGCCTAAGCCTGTCTGTTATACAACAAAAAACCTATTTTACTCAGAAGAATTGATAATCCTCACCTTCCTTTAGAACTAATATGTTAGAGCAGTGGCTATTAGAATGCCTTAAAAATCCTGACTAGTGTCATTCGTATACTTTTCTTTTATTCATTTATTTTTCATGTGCAAGATTCAAGCATTAGGGGAAAATAATTTGTCACTGGTTGGGTATTTGATAGTTTAATATTTATTTCTGAGTAATAGTTTTATATATAAAACTAAAATGTTGTTACTGATCTTATTCATGTTTTGGTTGAAGATCTTGAAATCTGTAGAGAATCATTGTTTATTTGCATAAAAATGTTATTCTTGTATTTGTGTCACGGACACGCCAGGCCGAATACACACACCTGATGTTCATTACCCAATTACACTTACTCACCTATTTAAGCAGCCTAGCTTCCATGGGTTTATTATCTGGTATAAATCGGTGGGAGAGAAACCTCACTTTTATGTTGCTGGATTGGTTTCCATGGACTGCCAGACCCCTTAAGAGAAAAGAGTTACAGACTCTCAGACCGCCTGTGTCTCCCAGTGGCTTTCCAGAGTTCTGAGTGTTCTGGGTAATTCTTTGTTGTCTCAGTTCCATGTTTTCTCTGAAGTTCTCTAAAATCTTGCATTCAAGTTCTGTTTCCTGTTTCTGTAAATACATTTGTTTATTTTGTTCCAAACCAAAGACAGAAATCAAAGGTATAAAGCAGTCAAAATTATACATTTAATTCAATTCTTTTTATTGGTTTATCAAAGAATATTTAGCAATGTTAAAATAAAAATGACTAAGACGAATAATTAATTCCTTGATGTGAATCTGCTAAATATTTTACTTGAAATTTATTTTAGCTGGCTTGTAGTTTTTCCTTATAAATGTTTGCATGTCTGATTATTAGATCAACATGGCAATAGAGATTTACAGTGTGCAACAGAAGTGATCACACCTCTTATATTTTCTTGTAAATATTTTTATGTAAAAATACTAAAGAAATGAAAGTCTGCTACAATGTGAAGTAGTAATTGTGCAGCTTGTAGAACAATGTACTTTGCTGTACCATCAAAAGCCATCAATGTCTAAACTCCAGGCAACAAAAATGAGTACACCCCTAAGAAAAAAATTACAAATGTACAACTAACCATTTTCCCTCCCTGTTGTCTTGAAACTTGTTAGAGTTAAAAGGTCTCATACTGGTCAATGGAAGTTCTACATCGCGCCTCATAACAAGGAACTCTGAGGGGGAAAAATGTTGCTCTATATAATGATGGCCCAGGCTACAAGAAGCTTGCCAAGACCCTGAGACTTAACTGCAAAAGGACAGGTTGCACTCAAAACAGGCATATCCATGGTCAACTAAAGGAGTTAAGTGCACATGCTTAGTGTCATTTCCTGGATTGTCTCTTGGAAATAGATGTACGAGTGCTGCCAGCGTTACTGCAGAGGTTGAAGGGGTGGGGGTCAGTCTGTTAGTGCTCAGCCAATATGCCACACCCTGCATATTGCAAATTGTTCTTTGTAGCTGTCGTGCCAGAAAGAAGCCTCTTTAAAAGATGATTGAGAAAAAAGCCAGCAAACGGCTAAAGACCAGCAGGCTATGTCCTGGAATAATGTCCTGTGCTATAATGAGACCAAGATAAACTTTTGTTTTTAGATGGTGTCAAGTGTGTGTGTGTGGCGAAAACCAGCTAAGGAGTACAAAGCAGTGTTTTGCCTACTTAAGGATTATAGTGGTCTGGAGCTGCATGAGTGCTGCCGGCACTTTGGAGCTACAGTGGCAACATAAGAAGCTCTGGTGAACGCCACGGTCAAGATGGTTAAGGCAATGCTGGAAAATAAGGGTGGCCAGACCAAATTCGGACATTTGTACTTAATTTTGTTGCCAGGGGTTTAGACATTAATGGCTGTGTTATTTTTTTTTTAGGACAGCAAGTTTAGACTGTTACACAAGCTGTACATTTACAACTAAAATGTAGCAGAGTTTCATTTCTTTAATGTTTTTTTATAAAAAGATATAAATATTTTCAAGAAATATAAGGGGTCTACTTGCATCTTGATTGGCCACTTTTTATGTAGCTATGTTTTGAAGATGCTGCATTATTATAATGTCTTTTGCTTTTTATATATAATTGATGCAATGGTAGACTTAAAACTAACCATGAACATAACCTTTTTGAACAAAAAAATTAACTGAAAAGTTGCTTCTTCCTTGTGAATACTAGCTAAATAGGGCTTAAGATATAAACACTCCCTAAAACTTTCATAGAATATTTGTATATACTTATAATAATAAAATATTATAAATTATTGGTAGTGGATTTGGCTGGTTATTAAACATAATTTATTTTTTAATCTTTGTCTAATCAGATTTTAGTTTCTAACATACTGGAAGCAGTGCAGCAAGAGAAACACTATGGAATTAAAAGAATAAACTGTTGGGAATAAATTAATACAATTAAATGGAACAAACATTTGAAATAAGGTTAATGTACGTCAGTAATTCTAATAGTGTAAGGCAGCAGAACAGGATCTACTGACCAGGACTGCACAATTCGAACCCCTGTCCGTTTTTTCCATTTATTTGTTTTAACTTATTTATTTTTTTGCACCTTATGTGCAACTTTCACAACTTCCTAATTTGGAGTTAAAACAATATAATATTTAAGAGGGAGCTGAATCTAGTACAACTGCATGATAAATAATGTTATTTAATTTCAATTTTATTTAACACTAGTTATCCACCATGTAGTTTTATTTGATCAAACCCACAATCATTTTGTTAATGGTATTAATATTAAACCATTGGAAATAAAAAAGGAACACATTTCTAAACAAGTTTACTATCTGTGCAAATGCAATGCACTAGGATAGACTGGCAACCTGTCCAGGGTGTACCCCTGTTTCTTACTCTGTGTGCTGGGATAGGCTCCACCAGACCCCCATGATCCTGAGTTAGGGAATAAGCGGGTATAGAAAAAAAATAAATGAATTTATTTGCTAATGCAGTTTGGCCCCTTTTTATTTGGTGTAACTGTGTAATTTCCTACCTTTTTTAGTAAAATATGTAGATTAACTATGAATCCAACATGTTTATACTGTAGGAAGATTACCAAAGTAAAAAATATTATCTTGTCCTAACATGCTAAGATCAAGACCATTAGGATTTTTTTTTTTAAGTTTGAGAAAAAAATCCCAAGGACTCTTTTCTACATAGCAGTGTTATGAGGTGGTGAAGTACAATGAAATACAGTAGATCAAGTGATGAATTTCTTCATAACAACAGCTAAAATACAGCAAGTATCTGGAAAGAATGTCACTACTTTGATTCGGGAAATGATAAAACATCCCCCTGGAGGTATCTGCTACATGTGCAACATGCCACCTAAATCACTTCAAGCTGCAGAGAATCTTCTCTGAGTTTCCTGGATGTTGGTGTACACACTATAGATTAAAGCTCTGAACAAATGAACCCAACTAAAATTTTCTTGTGGTTATTTTCTAGTTGCATAGATCACTAATATTAAGACGGGATAAAAAAAATAAAACTAGATAAAATTTTGGCTAAAATTTATTATTATGACTTTAAACATAGATTTAAATCCTTTTTATTTACATATCAACAGTTAGAATTTTCACTGACATAAACACATGGCAGGGATTGTTTTAGGAAATTAATTAACCCAACATGCAATTGCAGATTGTGATAATTTTTGGAAACCAAGCTTCCCCACATTTAATTATTTGTAAGAACACTTATATCAATTTATAATTGAAAGTGTTCATTTAACCATTTGACACATTAGACACATAAATAAAAACCTCTTTTTCATATTGTCATCGAACTGCAAATCCTTTGGCATTGAATACAGTCCCATGTGTGTTTTAGCCATTTAGCCCTACAAATATCTTGATTATTACCTACTTTGCTGTATATGCATGTTGTAGGCTGCTGTATTTTATTGAATAAATCAGTACCAAAGTTGCATAATACACCTAACATTTTTGTTCTATGTGGCACTCAGGCTGTTTTTCCCTCCCTGAACACACAATCTCTCTATGTCGCCCCCTGCTGTTATAATCTGCGAGTTATTGAACAGCTGCTCGACATATGGTATCTGGGTTCTTTGTTACTGTTCAGATTTCTGGGCTCGGTCATGTTACACTGTCGATTAAATCGACTTTTTATTATTTCAACATGAAGTTTTTGTTTAAGGGACCATAAGACACCAGCAATAAAAGATAAGTATAATAAGTTAAGTACAAGTTGTACAGAACTCTGCAACATGTGGAAATGTGTTTATAATTCACTGATTTTTAGTAGATGTTCGTTGCCATCCTGAATGTTTAAGATACTTTGTAGTAGATGGACCAAAAACTTTGCTTTAATCTGTGCAGATTATTTTTATATTAAATGTTCTTCTTGTATCCCATGTAAGTAGGATAGGGTCAGAGCTCAGAGTCATCTAGGCTACAGCACCCCTTGAGTGGGCTGTGGTGGGCTTTGAACCCAGGTCTTCCTTGGCGGCGATAGAGCTTAAATCCAAAACTCAGCACCTTATCCTTATTTTCTTTTACTTCAGCAAATATAGATTTTTATACTTACATTTAGGACAATTGCTAGACGTCCTAAACCATTGTGTGACATTTATCTGTTATACATCTGAGCAAATGATGTCCAATTAGTGAAATGGGGATGGGGTGGCCTAGTGGTTAAGTTGTTGGACTAATACCAGAAAGACCAGGGTTCGATTTTCAGCACCACCAAGCCACCACTGTGAGCTCATAAGCAAGGCCCTTAACCCCCAAATGCACAGTTATAATTCGCTTTGGACCAGGATGCCTGCCAAATAATCTAAATGTAAACTCAGTAATGTTAGAAATAACATCTAATTAGCAGTCTAGCACCTTTTAGCCACCACTCCAATACATAATTGTGCAAAATTTACAGTGGTATCCCTAACCAGCACTGACCACAACTTCAGGTGTTGTTTAGCTTATTTTATTTAAATGTCCATAAAATTAGATTCTAAATAAATACGGTATAATAAGCAAGGCTGATTTTTTAAAAATGGATGATTTAAAAAGAATCAGTTGCCAATTGTATAGGAAAAAAAATCCATCAATCCAACCACCCACAAACCATCCATAAATCAGTTTTTTAATGTGATGTGATTTAATCCTGTTTGAACTGCGTCTCGTCTTTTTTCCTTCATCATCCACTTCGCTTAAGTTTCCCTGACCCATACGCTACTGACAGTCCACTTCTATTCTCATCCATCAAAAAGTGCCACTAGCACATTCCAGGAATAACAGATTAAATAGCCGCTTCACCCCCTTTTAGTTTGGAATGTTGTAGGTTACCTGTTTCTCATTGGTCTGTATTTTTTTGCACTTGTCATGTGGGTCACCGGTTTTCTGTCATGCTTCACATATAAACTTCCATCTTTCAAGCAGTGTGACATGTGACTGGCTTTGATGTGTGTGTGTGTGTGTGTGTGTGTGAGTGAGTGAGAGGCTCAGTTCACAGTCTTTACACAAGTCTGAGGAGCGTGAGACTGCTTAAAAAAAGACATGACAAATGAAAGATGGTACTTTGTTTCGAAGGGCTTTGAAGACCTGTTGTGTGTAAATATTCCACTCTATCATAACAACCTGAGCCACATCTCAGGACAGCATGACAAATTGGGTTAACGATTTTTCATTTTTTAAAAATAAAAATGGTGACATACTCACACCAACTGCATGTGAATGTTTAGCTTTTTATGTTCAGGTAGATAGACTCAGGTATGTAGTCCTGGGATTTACCTTCTGCCCAGTAGTTTAATTTGCATTTACAAGAGATTACATTTTTATTTAACATAATAAATAATGCATTGAGTTAGAAAACTTTCACACATGAACATAATTGCAATAGTTTTATTTAAAAAAAACTTTTTATTCCCCAAGAACATGTGAAAGACCAACACACAACAGTGAGAGAGTCACAAATCTTTGTCTTGTGTGAAATTACAGTCTTTGTTCTTTGTAAAAGTGTGCATTTGCAAACTGTAGGTGTCAAAAAAAATCAGAGAGAGGGTAAGATGGAGAAAGAGGGAGGGGGAGAGAGAAATAGAGAGAGAAAGGGAGATAGGGAGGGATGAATTAGTGGTTTAGGTGTTTGACTAATACTAGTGAGAGAGGGAGAGGGAGTGAGAGAAAGTCTGTCTAAAATGAAATAAAATAATTCTTAAATTTATTTTCAATGGAATCATTCAAGATCATTTCTAATTATTATAATATAATTGTACACATGAACAAATTTCACCCTATGGTTACCTCAGACAATTATTTAAAAAAAGGAAAAAAAGAAAGAACCGCTGAGTGATTTAAAATTTGTTTACATGATTTTTTTGCTTGCAATGTTTATTCAATATTAATTTTACTTCAATAAACTAATTATAACTCACAAATAATGAGTGAAATAAAGACAATAAATATATAACCATTTCCAAACTTTAGACAAGGAATATCAGGATTAAATGCATTTAATGGCACCCGGCCAGCATTAAGTCAGTAAAGCTTATTCTACTGTTCCTACAAAACGTTTCTTCAACACAATGTCATCTCTCTAAGCTCCGTTTACGACCCATTTGCCTGCATTTTAGCCCACCTTCTGGGGCAGTAATTCTTTAGTGTTTGTAAGCACTTCATACCCTGCACATCTCTCTACTGCGAGTGTCTGTCAGATGTCTCTGCCAATTCAATACTTTTTGTTTCTCTGGACTGCAGCTTGCTTTATACTAAAATACGCAGACGCAAATTCACACAATGGTACGTACCAATTTTACTTTATTTGATATTTTTATGATAACGCAGGAGACCTTGTATGATTGCAAATACAAAGAAGTTATCTCACATAGGCCCTGTCTTGAACTAACCACCTTTCCACGACTCCATCTCTCTGCCCAAACGTCTGTCTTGCCCACCCAATCAAAATTTGGAAAAGACCCCGGTATACAAATCTATCAGTTTGCCTGTCTTCTTAATCGAATCTAATATTACTTAAGGTTAGGGGGTACTTAAGTGTACCCCCTGCCTTTCGCCCTATGTGCGCTGGGATAGGCTCCAACAGACCACCGTGACCCCCAAGTTGGGGCGCAAATGTATGTAGAAGATGAATGAATGAATACTATTACTTGAATAGTTAATTTTATTCGGCCAAAAACGTCACGCAAAGTTTTAAATTATATTTTCTAAATTTGTGTTCATTGATTTTAACCTTCGTTCAGTATTTAAAAACATATTTGTTCGGCACGGTGGCGTAGTGGTTAGCACGTTCTGCTTACAGCAAGACGGTCGTGGGTTCGATTCACGGGTCTTTCTGGAGTTTGCATGTTCTCATCGCGCTTCCTCCCACAGACCAAAAACATGTACATTTGGTTGAGTAAGTGTGTGTGGTTGTTTGTCCCTGTGAAGGCCCTGCGATGGACTGGCGTGTGTGTGTGTGTGTGTGTGTGTGTGTGTGTGGCCCTGCGATGTACTGGCGACCTGTCCAGGATGTACCCCTGCTTCTTGCCCTATGTGCGCTGGGATACGCTCCAGCAGACCTCGTGACTCCGAGTTAGGGAACCAATCCCAAACAATAATATTATTGCTATTATATTATTGAATTAGTCGAATTCTACCTTCTAAACCCCACCTCAAAAAAATGGAAAATCTCACCCACCCTTCTAAATTTGCCAAGAACCGGGCTTATAACCCCGGTTTCCATCAAATGTTTATTGTGTCACACTTTGCTGCTCTTCCCAGGTTATTGGTACGCGATCTCTTGCTTGCGAACTTTCTTTTAGCATTACAGTCTCACCCACTTGCACTTTTAATTCTACAACGAAAACTATTTTTTATTGTTTTATAATAGGTTTACTCTCTTACCACACAGGGTAAAAATCTAGAATCAGCAACAGTCAGATCAGTACAAAATCTCTTGCAATAAAAACATTATTAGTAAAACATAAGTATTTTTTTAATTTCAATTTTATTAAACTCTATTTTTGGTCCCAGGTGTTTGGATCTACACTGAAAAACAAGCTTATGCCACAGGAGAAGATATTACATTTCTGGCTATGACTAAAGAACCAGATCCACTAGAGGTTCAGTGGCATTTCGGAGACCAGACAATGGTTAAAACTCTATCTAGAACAATGGTTAAGAAATACCTCTATCCAGACAGGTAAACTGGATCATGTGATTTTAACCCACACAGAAGACATGCTGTTAGTCTATACATTTCCAGTACGAATAACTATAAAAAAATTAATAATTGGATTCTAGACAATTAGTCAAACTCCTATACTGTGGATCATATTAACAAATAATGTGTAATTTAATGAACAACATTATAAATAGGGCTCTGAACACTGCTTTGTGGTTTACAGGTACAATGTTACAGTCATTGTCTCTAGCAGACTCGGCTCTTTTAGATCAGATCTACATATAGTAATTCAGAAGGCTGTAAAGCTTAACAGACTCCTGTATTATCGCTCGGTGCTGCTGGACACATCAGTGCCTTTTAGCTGCAGGATCAATGCAGGAACAGACCTCACTTTTCTCTGGGATTTTGGAGATGGAACACGCAAAGTTGGTCAGGAAATTCAGCATCATATGTTTAACAGGTAACAAAGTGGTCTGATTTTGGAAAAAGAGGCTGTGTCTACTGAGATCTTAAAAAGTGTGTCAAACTGTCCCATACAACTAAACAAACTTGACTAAACAAAAAAAATTGTTGCATTATCTGTTCATACACTATATAAGTAAAAGTATTGGGACACCCGACCATTTCTTTTAGATTTTTTTGGAGGTTTTTTTTTACATACTATTTGAGATTTAACCAAACTCTTTATCCTATAAAATGAAGAGTAGAATCTTTCATTTACATTTTGTTATGATTATTTGCTCATTCATAAGATCGGGTGCTACTATCAGATGAGAAGCTTCAGTCCATCCCAAAAGTATTCAGTGTGGTCGAGATCAAGAGCATGGGGTTTCTCTTCTCAAACCACATACACACCATGTCCTTATGGAGCCCATGATCTTTTAGATGTTGTCATGGTGAAACAGTTCTTGGGCTTTCCAATTTTAAAAAAGAAATATTAATATTCCAACAGAAAAAGACCACTGTGTGCTTCCATTTTTGTTTGGGAAAGATGTGTGCTGGTAAGGTGTCCAAAAATTTCGGAAATATAGTGTATGAGATGATTTGATAGTAAACACTATAATAATTTTTATACTTTGTACTTTTTAGTTTCCCTCTGCTCCGTTTATAAACATATGTAATTTTTAATATTTGCTGTTAGGGCAGCATGACAATACATTTTATGCTATTTACTAGGATGTAATTAAACTTAAATTTAGATGTAAAAATAATATATAAATTATAAATAATACATAAAAAATGTATTTGCTATTATGGAATGCTGCTTCAAACCAGCATTTATAGATGTCACTGTTATGTAATGCTCTTAAACGTTCTGTTCTGCAGTACAGGAGAATTTATAATAGAAGTGACCGCCTTCAACCTCGTGAGTTCAGCCTCTTTAAAAGCAAACGTGTTTGTCATTCTTGAACCGTGCCAACCTCCACCCGTGAAGAACATGGGTCCAAGGAAGATGCAGGTTAGAAATATAACAAAAAAGATTTAATTTACTTTAAATGAGTTCATATTTAAAAACAAATATAGTATATTAAAATAAGAGTTTAAAAATAAAATGTATGTCAATCCTTGGGCTATACCATAACAACATAATGATTTAACTCTACGTATTCTGACTTGTGCATGTATCTGTGTTAGGTGTGGCGTTACCAGCCCATCTGGCTTGGTGTGACGTTCGAAGACAAGATCCAGTGCAACATCTCCAAAGGTCTCCATTACAGCTGGTCTGTCTATGGACCAAACGGACTGCCAATCTCAACCACAGGAATCAAAACAAACCAACAACATCTGGAGCTTCCAAAGTACTTCCTTCCTTATGGCACACATAAAGCAATAGCTAGGGTAAAGTTAATATTATTGTCCATAGATCTCATGAATGTGGAGTGCAGCAATTATAAATTTTAGTTTCTCCAGTAGTTTTTTTTAATAAAACTAAATTAGTGACTGAATATAGAAAAAAAACCTTGGGAGAACTGAGTCACATACACTGTTTTCTAAATAAATAAAGTTATCATCATCTTCTCCTTTCGGCTGCTTCCATTCAGGGGGTCACCACAGCGAATCACCTGTCTCCACCTAGCCCTATTCTTTATATCCTTC
>JAOTQW010069730.1:0-12500 GCA_026260075.1 Sisor rabdophorus
TCTCGCCCTATGTGCGCTGGGATAGGCTCCAGCAGACCCCCGTGACCCTGTAAAGTTCGGGAATAAGCGGGTATAGAAGATGAATGAATGAATTAATGAATGCAAGATTTTTTGTGGTTAGTGATGTACGTTTTAAGCAGGGCTTAACAATGACAGCACAAGTTCAAAACTGCAATGATTTCTGGAGGAATACAACTGCACAGTTACACAGAACGCAGATGAATCCATTGGATTTGCATTGTTATTTTTTTTTGTCAAAAAATCCTGGAGAGACTGGAAATACCAATACTCCATTGAGCTCCACACTTCTGTAAGTGATTTACAGCGAAATTAGATAAATTGAGAGGGGTAAATTAAGCATGGTGCGTGTGTGTGTGTGTGTGTGTGTGTGTGTGTGTGTGTGTGCATGTATGTGTGTGCGATAAATGCACTGATTTTTAATACAGCGCTATTTCTAACTGGATCACAATCCTACAGCCGACTTACACCAATTAACTTCACTCTTCTACTTATGAATAATTATCCATAACGAAGTAGAACCTTGACTGTGTGTGTGTGTGCGTGTGTGTGTGTGTGTGTGTGCACTTTAGCCATCTGGGAGTTTTTTTTATAGACATCTATAAAAGCCCACACAGGAAACTGTAAACGAGAGAGCAGGATTTTGCCAGAGTTCCGAGTCGTTGTGGGCCTCTTCTCCGTCTCGCTGTGGGTCTACTGCACACACACACACTTACTGACAACACACAAAAACACTTGTGTGCACAAAACCCAGAAACACACTCGCTGTTGGTTTTCTCAGTATGTACAAACATCTATTATGTGTACATCTATATACACATATTAACACTGCTCCTTGTGTGTGTGTGTGTTAATATAAAACACTAACATTTTGCTCGTCTACAAAACAAATTATTATACAAATCCATTAAGCTGTGTGTGCTTATTAAAACTTCCTGTTTATTTTTAGCACAGCTGAATTTCTCAAATCTGATTAGTCACAAAGTGTTGAGTTAAGCTCTAAGTTCTCTGTATGTCTCTCTCTCTCTCTTTCTTTCTCCTTCTTTTCGTCTCTCTCACTTCTTTTCCTTTCTCTTTCTTTGTCTGTCTCTGTCTCTCTCTCCATGAAAGGCTAAATAAATAAATTGAACTCCCTCCATCTGTACAAAAAACAAGCACGGTGGCATTCCTCTATTTCAGCCCCCTTTTCCCTATTTCCTGTGACACACACACACACACACACACACACACACACACACACACACACACCGCAAACCTCGTTCCTGCTCCCAGACCCCAGACTGGCTGCATGCGTTACTCCCTCAATCAGATGCCGTCTGGAAACATTAGTCGTTATCTGACCAATCAGCATAATCATTACCTCCAAAACCACTGAACCCTCGCTCTGCCTTAGAATGTACCACCGCTCTGCCTGAAAATGTACAGTGTGTAAGCGAGAAAGAGGAAGAATGAAATGAAACCTTTTTTCAGCATGTTTCTGTTTTTGTTAATGCAGATATTCACTATTACAAGTTACTTTGAAAAAAAAACATGCAAATGCACAGTCTATGAGTCGCTCCTTCTTTGATAGCCACTGGGATGCCAATTTGAAGCTCGCTACTGAGGTCCTTTTTTGTGGTGAAATGCAGCAGATTGAAGAAATTTTCCTGAATATGAACTATTTTCCTTCTCTGTATGTAAACGTTTCATCAGGGTGCCGCCGAATGTATTCACTGTTTATTAGGATCAATTTGGAAACGAGTTCATGCTCAGATACTTTCTGGGTAAAAAATGGAGGGTGTGTTTTTGTAGCCCTGGCAGTTGACTCTCGGCCAGTGTAACTTGGCTCTCTCTCTCTATCTCTCCCTCTCTTTGTTTCTCTGATAGTTTAGTCTGGAATGAGATCTAAAACAAAGAGCATCGACACCTTTACAACGTTTCTCACCTGGATGCGTCCCAAATGTCATCAACCTCACGTCCTGATTTGATAATCTACCAACCAAAATAAGGACATTTTGGGCCCTAAAATCAAAATTTCAATTATTATGTCATCAAATCATTCATTCATTCATTTATCTTCTTTAACCGCTTATTCCCTAACTCAGTGTCTGCCAGATCCTATCCCAGCGCGCACATAGGGTGAGAGGCAGGGGTACACCCGGGACAGGTCGGCAGTTCATGGCAGGGCTGCACATAGACCTACTCTCACCCGCTTCTGTGGGCAATTTAGAGTCACCAATCAATCTAATGTACATGTTTTTAGACTGTGGGAGGAAACCGGAGTACCAGGAGTAAACCCACTCCAGCCCTGGGAAAACATGCAAACCCCACATAAAAAGACCCTTGCCTGGGTATTGAACCCATTGACCACCCCCTATTCCCATCCATGTTTTTTATTGAATAAGTGACTACACAAATAGCACACCATTTATGTTTGCAGAACTCTCTATTCTGGTTATTGGAACATGATTAGATTTTTATTGTTGGTAGAATGTTATTTTATGGTTATCAAAAGCTGTTGTTCAAACATTCTGGAAACATTAATCAAGCACAATTAACTTCATAAGTAACGCATTGTTTCAAGAACGTTGCTTTGTTGTGTTGTGTGATCATTTCCTGTTAGTCTGAAAAAAAAAAACATTTACGAACTGTGGTTTCAATTTCAGAGATATTTGCCCAGCTACTTTTTATACCTGTGCCAAGCCCTAAAATGAACCAGCCAAAATGTTATACGGCAAACTACCATTTATGTTTAACAACCCTGAAGGATGAATCCAGAGTCCTCTTTTTGTAATAAGTAACTAAGATCAGTGTAATAGTGGTGGATTTGTAAATAAACATACACTATATTGCCGAAAGTTTGTGGTTACCTAACCATCAGATCCAAATATCCGATTGCACCCCAGACCTTCTTACCTGACATTAGTGTCTGATCTCACTAATACAATTGGAGATGAATGAAGAGCTATCTTACATTCAAATTTCATATTGGAGTGGAAAGTCTTACTAGAAGTATGGAACTTCATCAAATAACAAAATGGGAATAAATCTGGAATAAAATTTCTGAAATTATATCTGTTTGTTATGCTTAGGTAACTACAAACTTTGACCAAGGTAAGAGTGTGATGTGATAAAACAGCAGTTAAGGTGTTGGACTGCTAAATGGAAGATCATGGTCTAATTTCCAGCAACACCAAGCTGCCACTGCTCTATTGCTCTGGATAAGGGCGTCTACCAAATGCTCTAAATGTAAATGTAACTTATGAAAGAACTTTAAACAGCGTGTTTCAGGGTTTCAGGGGCGTCGCCTGGTTGTGTGTTGACTGATGTTTTTACATCTACAGAATAATCACATTACCAATCCACCAAGAAGTCGCTCTCTGTCCTCTAATCATTTTCAATCCTTTCATGTTAAACATGAACGATAGCAGATCCAACGCAGCTAAAACCAAGCTCCTGAACCGACCGCCTACTGTGCTGGACACCATGGGACAAATGCAGGACGGGAAACAGAGCATGATTGCGCGTAGCTTGATGAGATCCAAGTATTTGTGTGTGTGTGTGTTTGTGTGTGTGTGTGTGTGTGTGTGTGTGTGAGACCTTTTCGCAGCAATGGGTTATTGCGGGCCACATACGCTTACCGACTCCCCTGAAAGTGCTTCTGCTTCAAATTAGCCTAAAACAGCCCCCAGCTTCAACAAAAACTGACCTGCTTTTTATTAAGAATATCCTTCAAATGAATAAAGGTTTTTATTCTAGACTGACATTCAGGAAGTCATTAAAAGCTTATGTACAGGATCACATAGTTAAATCCAGTCTATTGTACAGTATAGCCTTAGACATAAAGGTTCTTTGTAGGGTTCTTATGATGATTTAAAGTTTAGGTTTTTCAACGTTTTCCAGACTGGAATTGAATAGGGTTTCTTCCAAGATACAAACAGTTAAAGCTGGTAAAAAGTCTCTTATGGGACATATAATCAATGTTGATTCTTTAAAAAGAGTCTTTAGAGTTTTTCAAAAATGGAAGCTTGGAAAGACAAAAAACCTTTAAAGTTCTTCAAATGTAAAAACACCAGAACTTCACTAAAGGCTTTATCAATAGATTTGTTTTGTTTTGAAAAGTCTTCCTAGTAGAAAGCAATCAAACTTTTTTTAAAGATTTAAAGGACAAAAAATTTAGGCTCTCCAAACTGCCCCAAATATACAAAAAAGTTATAAAAAAAAAACAAGGAGACAAGAAATAGATGGTTCGTTTAAATGAAAAACAATTAAATGCTTCAGATTGCTAGGACAGGAATCCAATCAAATTCATTTATGATAAAATTGCAAATCTCCAGGCAACCAGGCAATGGCTTGGCTGGTGGGGTTGGTGTTTTGATGTGGAGAATATTCTTGTGATACATCTTGTGGTACCAATCAAGTACGTTTTAATGTTAAACTATAGTGAAAGTGCTGAGTTGTTGATTGGAGGATCAGGACGAACTGGGTTCAAGCTCCGCTGCTGCCAAGTCTGCCACTGTTGGGTCCTTAAGCTTTAACCTTTCACTATAGGTTTTATTGTCTATAATGTAAATGTGTTTATTTTGTCACATCAACTTTTTACAGCACAGTAAAATTCCTACTTTGCATATCCCAACCAGGTAAAGTTAGGGTCAGAGCACAGAGTCAGCTATGATACAGCACCTCTATAGAAGGAAGGGTTAAGGGTCTTGGACCCAACAGTGGCAGGCTTGAAAATGAATAGATGCAAAACAACATTTTACTAACATTTCAGCAGGTTTGAGAGTAAAGCTTGATGAAAATCAGCTAAAAGGTAAAGCAGTTAAGTCACAGAACTGTTTCTGTTTATTTATGTTCTCGACATAGAAGTTTTTCTAACTGGAGTGTTTATAGCAGCCCTAATATTCATGAAGGGCGTTGCTGAAAACCTTCTGACTGGCAGAACATATAGAAAAATAGTGGCTTGTTCCAAACATCAAACACTGTGTGGTCTTGTTACTTTGCCCCGACCAACACACCCTCACACCCGACTGCTCTCTGGCAGAAACAGAAGGTAACCGTCCTGAGAGTCAGCCAGAAGGCTGAAATTATTTCAGCATGCGAATGTAAATAGGTCTCCATGCCCAAAATAGCACAGAGCAAGACAAAAAAACTAAAACGGTGTAGACATGTTCCCCCACGCCAATCACTCACTTATACTCATACTGGGTTTAATCTGAGGTGTAATGGCTGCTACTAAACGAGATGAAGCAAACTAGCATGACCTGGCGCTAAGGGAGTTTGTGGATGCTTTTCAGAAGAGATCATGACATATTGAGGCCATGTCAGATCATCTGAGTTAATCTGTTAAATAGCGTGTCACAGCAGTTATAGGATCAAAGAGTGAAGCAGATGTGGACTGAGTTAATGGCTAGAAAACTGAGATTTTTGCTAAAGAAATGAACTGAGGGATGGAGAACTGAGCTAATGGCTGGAGGACTAAGATGGATGCTGGAGGACTGGGGTGGTTTTTGAAAGACTGGGTTAAAGGCTGGAGGACTGTGATGGTTGCTGGGGGACTGGGATGATGGCAGAAGGACTGAGTTGATGGCTGGATAACCGAGTTGATGGCTGGAGGACTGAGTTGATGGCTGGAGGACTGGGATGATTGCTGAAGGACTGGAATGGTTGCTTGAGGAATGTGTTGATGACTGAACGACTGGGATGATTGCTGGAGGACTGAGTTGATGGCTGGAGGATTGGAATGATTGCTGGACGGTTGGTTTCTGGAGGACTAAGTTAATGACTGGAGGACTAAGTTAATAGCTGATGGCTTAATGAAGCAACTAATAGTTAAAGGACTAAATTGATTGCTGTATGATTGCTGTTGATTGAGCTATGAGATGATGGCTGGAACAGTAGGTTAATAGCTGGAGGAATAGCTGAGTTAATGACTCAAAGTTTGAGCTGATGGCTGGAGGACTGAATTATTGGCTGAAGAATTGATCTGATGACTGAAGAGATGGCTGAATCTGATTGCTTCCCTGTTTCCCCTCTCCCCTCTTTTCAGTACTTTACACTCCTACGCTTCACTGTCCTTGTGCCCAGTCTCTTGCTGCACTTTGTAGTGTAGCTCCAGTTCATGAAAACAGAAGCATGGATCCAGTGAAAAATAGTTTTTGGGAGTCCCATGTCCATTCCACACAAAAAGCCAAGAAGTTTTAATCATCTGCTAAAGTTTTAAGGAACTGTTTTGTCTAAGCACGCACATGGGCCATGAGCTTAACACTAAACATTGTGACAATCTGAACTGCTTCAAATGGACTTTTCAAATTAAACATAGCAGAATTTATAAACACACTGCATATATCCCCAAGCTTTTAAAACATCTGAAATAACAAGAGCATTTAAAGGGATATGTTCTAGCTATATTTAACACATGGCTCCTAGTGACTCAGAAAGTTTATTAGAAAGAGGAACAGAAGTTTGGTTTCTATTTGCCCTCAGGTCCCCAATTCAATCGATGTGATCTCTAAAGAAATATGCATAACTAAAGTATAAATATTCATTCATTCATTCATTCATCTTCTAACCCGCTTAGTCCCTAACTTTGGGTCATATGGGTCTCGTGGAGCCTAATCCCAGCCCACGTAGGCCGAGAGGCAGGGGTACACCCTGGACAGGTTGCCAGTCCATCGCAGGGCTACACATAGACGAACACACTTACATTCACTCCTATGGACAATTTAGAGTTACTAACCAACTTAATGTACATGTTTTTGGACTGTGGGAGGAAACTAGAGCACCCGGTGGAAACCTACACAAGTGCGGGGAGAACATGCAAACTCCGAACAGAAAGACCCCTTGCCTGGGAATCGAACCCAGTACCTTCTTGCTGCAAGGTGACCATGCTAATCACTACGCCACCGCACAGCATTGTATAAATATAAAAAATGTATAATAAATATTATTATTATTGCTATTAAGTTGTTTTCTGTATTATGATCTAAGCATCAGCTATTATTAACACAGAAGGCAGTAAAGCGATTGGATACCACACACACAAACACAAACACTGGGTCTTGTGATTAAGACAGGTGCAGACAGGAGGGTGACTGTGTGTCTCTGTGTGTGTGTGTGTGTGTGTGTGTTTTGTAGACATTCTTGCAGTGGTGTTAGTGTAGAGGGTGACGATCACATCATTGCTAAACTTACATGCGTATGGAAATACGTGTATTAATCACTGTAACTCTTTCAGCAGCTTCAGCAGCTTACAGAGAGAACGGAATTAATCAAGTCAAGGCAGAGGAATGTAAAGATTACCAGTGCAGCAGGTGTGTGTAGGGTCACACAAAAATATTGAAGATAGAAACACGTAAAAAAAAAAGAGTTTATTTAGACATCAATACATTTCTACTGTTTCTGTTTCTTCTATTTTTCCTTTCACAATGGCAGCATCGGTTTGGCCCCCTACAGAACCAAAATAGAGTGGAATCACGCCAAACGAACATAATTTTTTCTGGAGTCGAGTTCTTAAAATGATAGTTTGTAAATAATTAAATTAAGCCACCCAAAAATATTACAAAAAACAGACTCATGCCACTAATCAGTCAACAAAAAGCATTTAAACGCATGCTGATTGTTTGTTTTGGGTTGACTCATTGAAAACAGCTTTCCACTGATGTAAACATAGGTTACTGGATGGTTGCCAAATGTACGCAGAATTTTTGTATGCCGATGCAAAATTTCAATTCTATAGGCAAAAGAAAGGACGAGGTTGTCTGCATTTCACAGAGGAGACGCCGGATGCTGGGCAGATATTACGAGCTCACTGTGGCATTTGCTACTTCAACTAGCGGTTGATATCTAAAGCTAAATTTGAAGCAAAAATGAGAAAAGAAATTCAGAAAATTACAATTTTATTTGCTAATTATTGTGTAAAATAAGTATTTGGACACCTATAAACAACTAGCTATGCTGGGTTGGGTATCTGAAGCTAAATTTGAAGCGAAAATTCTCTCATCATCTAAGAGACAGATTATATCTTGAAAATATCATCCCCACATATTTACATTACTACTCAGTAGCAATCAATTACCCAGGTAAAAAAAAAAACATTTATGATGTAAGTGGAAATAAAAGCTTAGCTTTTAATTAAACCTCTTCTAATAGTTAGTTCAGAAACCTGACAAGACTTCTGACAAAACATTGTCTATTTAATTGGAATCATAAAACTTTATTCGCACCCTTCTGACTTACTTTTAGTCCAACAACTAAAAGACACACCCAGTGTCAAAGTGTCAAACGTCTTTCATGAAAAGACTTTGAGTTTGATCATCGTCCCTGGCCCCTTTTAGCATTTAGCCTCTCAGACTTACCCACCGTTTTTCACACCATGCTACCTTGTTGCTAATTTAAGTGAAATCGAGCAGGACGAAGAAATAAATGTTCCCCAAAAAAACAACCCAGTGGTTCCCCATGAGGGTAATTTTGGCCCATTGGTTAACCTCAGACACCCAGATTGAGGTCAGGATCATGCAAAAGAATCCAAACACAGACCCAGTTGTTTGTGAAACCTGATACGTGGAGGTGGCGAAGTCGAGCCGCGGCTTTTTGAATAAATTTAACCAACTTTAATTAAGAGAAGAGGAGGAACTGAGTAGGAAAGACACAAGTTAGTTTTTTTTTTTTCAGTATTTGTAAGTGTGTGTAAAAATAGGCAGCAAGGATTTGTGTGTCTATATGTGCATGTGTGTGTGTGTGTGTGTGTGTGTGTGTGTGTGTGTGGCAGGGGGTAATTTACACACCATTGGTTTTATCCTGCTGTGAGTTTTGACCTGGTTTTCATCACCTTTACACCATCAAATCTGCCATGTGGCAGCAAGAACCCTGGTTTCCTTTTACTAACGGGCTTCTCAGGGTTCTGTTCTTAGACCTATTTAGAAGGTCAGGGAAAAAATCAGTGTAGATACTTGTGTAAGTAATACATCCACAATTTTTAAATTCTCACATTACATATAAGTATTTAGTCAGCTATTAATTGTGCAAGTTCTTCCACTTAAAAAGATGAGAGAGGCCTGTAATTTTTTTATCGTAAGTATATCTCAACTATGACAGAAAAAATCCAAAAAATCACATTGTCTGATTTTTGAAAAAAATTATTTGCAAATTATAGTGGAAAATAAGTATTTGGACACCTACAAACAAGTAAGATTTCTGGCTCTTACAGACCTGTAACTCCTCTGTTCTCCACTTGTTACCTGTATTAATGGAACCTGTTTGAACTTGTTATCAGAGCTGTCAAAGGACACCAAAACACAAAATTGTAGATTGCACCAGGATGGGAAGACTGAATCTGCAAGCAGATTGCAAGCAGCTAGGTAAGCAGCTTGGTCTAAGGAAATCAACTAAGCAATTAGAAAATAGAAGACATACAAGACCGCTGATAATCTCCCTCGATCTGGGGATCCACGCAAGATCTCACCACGTGGGGTCAATATGATCACAAGAATGGTGAGCAAAAATAGCAGAACATGCAGAGAGCTGGGAGTAACAAAGTAAAAAAGGCTACCACCAGTAACACATGTGTCTCCCTGCTTAAGCCAGTTCACATCCAGGCCAGTCTATAGTTTGCCAAAGAGCATTTGGATGATCCAGAAAAGGATTGGGAAAATGTCATATTGTCAGATGATACCTAAAGTTCTTTAAATAGAACTTTTTGGTACAAATTATTTTGTTTGGAGAAGAAAGAATGCTGAGTTGCAGCCAAAGAACACCATACCTACTGTGAAGCATTGCGATGGAAACATCATGCTTTGGAGCTGTTTTTCTGCAAAGAGACCAGGATGACTGATCCATGTGTAGGAAAGAGTAAATGGGGCCATGTATCATCAAATTTTGATTGAAAACCTCCTTCAATCAGCAAGGGCATTGAAGATGAAATGTGGCTAGGTCTTTCAGCATGATAAGGATCCCAAACACACCACCTGGGTAATAAAGGAGTGGTTTCGTAAGAAGCATTTCGAGCTGCTAGAGACGAATAGGTCTCTAGATCTCAACCCCAATAGAAAATCTTTGGAGGGAGTTGAAAGTCTGTGTTGCCCAGCGAAAGCCCCAAAACATCACTGCTCTAGAGGAGATCTGCATGAAAGAATGAGCCAAAATACAGCAACAGTATGTGAAAACCTTGTGAATACCTACAGAAAACGTTTGATCTCTGCCATTGCCAACAAAGCGTATATAACAAAGTATTGAAATGAACTTTTGTTTTGAAACAAATACTTAATTTCTACCATTATATGCAAATAAATTCTTTAAAAATCATGTCTAAAAATCATGATTTTTTGTCTTTCATAGTTGAGATATAACCATGATGAAAATTACAATCCTCTCTCATCTCAGAACTTGCACAACTGGTGGCTGACTAAATACTTTTTTGCCTCACTGTACATGTACATGTGTCTATATACGTATATATGCGTGGTAGCTCCGTGATTAAGGTTTTAGATGGATCGTTTATTGTAAGAAATTTGGGTTCATTTTCCAGCATCACCAAGCTGCCACTGCTGGGCCCCTGAGCGATGCCCCTTAACTCTCAACTGCTCAGTTTTATAAACAAAATTTATGTTGATTTCTCTGTTAATGTCTCCCTTGAAAAGCGCATCTGCCATATGCCAGAAATGTAAATGTAGTGTGTGTGCGTGTATGTGTATGTAAATGCTATGTAAATTAACTCTGTATCTGATCTTGTGAACTCCTGATCATGTTATTTATTCTTGATCTGATGTCTGTATTTTTATCTATGACAGCCTTTTCTACATCTGTGTTCATGATTGTGTGTGTGTGTGTGTGTGTGTGATGAGGTTAGATTTAGGAGATGATGGAGTGCGTTTTTATGGTTGCTGCTGTCTGTCTTTGATGCTTTTTTGATATGTGTGTGTATGTAAATGTGTTTGCGTATGGGATGATATGAAGTAAAATAAGGTGACCCAAAAAAAAGGTGGGGATGTATGTAAAGCCAAACCTATACAAACAGACACACACACAGTGTCAAGTACATAATTTGTATATTAAATAATATTAATATATTATAATATATAATAAAGTGATTAGTATGTCTCAATGTAGCGTTCACTTGTGATAAAAGGGAGAGTAAATGAGTATAGGACTGCTCGTGATTTTCTCGTTGTTCACCTCTACGTTCCCTTCATCTCAGGAGGCCGATAGCAGGAGTCGGTTTGATCATCGCTGTAATGGAGATTAGCGGTTTGCCAACTGGGATATTCGCTTCCGGGTGCCTTGCTTTATTCTTTTAAACCTTAAACCACTTGAATCTAAAGAAAGAAAAAAAACTAAAACACACTTCCAGAGAGTGAGTAAAGGCAAAGCTTAGATCAACTGACAGGATTAGAGATGCCTTTTTTACTTTCAGGAAGTGTGTTTGTGTGTGTGTGTGTTGGTATGTTTGAGTTTTGCTTCCATGTGTCTGGCACATGTTGGAGTTAAGTGTATAGAACATCACTTTGCTGACTGCCATCTCTCAACGCATTGGCCAGATTGAGCCAGACTCTCTCTGTCTTTGTGTTTCTCTTTTACACACACACACAAACACACAGCCCTAATTTACTGTCTAACGTCCCTAAAGTCTGAGATTCTTTACAGTTAGCTTCATCTGTCCTCGGTATTACATCTGTCACATCTGTTCAAAGAGTCGACCACACACACACACACACACACACACACACACACACAGAAAGAGGTGTCAGAAATGAAGCTGAAAGCTAAAGTACTTTAGGCAGGTCCACGCCATTATGGGGCCTTAAGAATTTTATTTTTTGGGGCCCATTGATGCCACTAATATTATGGTCAATTCATAATTATTTATACATTCATTTATCTTCTATACCTGCTTATTCCCAAACTCAAGGGCGAAAGGCAGGGGGTACACCATGGACAGGTATACATTTATGTCAACTGAGATAATTTATCAAAAAACTAAACAAAAATACCTGATCTGTCATTTAATTTACTCATAACCAGCAGGGGGCCCTAGACAGCCACTTAGTTAGTTTATGCCTTAAGTTGGCTCTTTGCTATAATTTTAATACATAGTTATTAAACATTAGCAAATCGTTACCACATATGATTCTTGTACAGAATATAGCATGTTCACAAAATTACTAGTTTACAGTATTTGTCAGGCAGGTTGCCAGCAGTGTTTTTTTTTTTTTTTTACAGATTTTCTGCTGTAAGCTGTTAATTCCTCTAATCAACAAATTACTGCTTATTATAATTCCTTTCTGGAATTGTCTGGACACCTGACTGACCTGATTTTTTCGATCATTCTATTCCAAATGTTCTTCTTTCTCTGCATTTGAATATTGAAGTTATCCACTAGATTTGAGTCATGTGACTGTGTGGTAGACTGTTTGATAGTATTAGTGAGATCAGACACTTATGTTGAGGTGAGAAGGTCTGGGGTTCAGTCAGGGTTCCAGTTAATCCTAAAAGGTAAAAAAAAAAAA
>JAOTQW010069745.1:1501-13562 GCA_026260075.1 Sisor rabdophorus
AATTTTAGCTTTAAACCCATCCCCAATTTTAGCTTTAAACCTGTCCCTTTTTTCAGCCTTAAACCCGTCCCTAATTTCAGCTTTAGACCCGTCCCAACTGTCAGCTTTAAACCCATCCCCACTCTGAGCTTTAAATCTGTCCCTAGTGTCAGCTTTAAACCCGTCCCCACCTCCATCCTTGATCTTACAGACAATTCATACAGCTTTGGAGCTTTGGACGTTTGGTCCTGGAGGTTTGGGTTTCGGAGCAGATGTTGTTCTGGGTGTGTGTGTGTGTGTGTGTGTGAGCTATTTGTGGCTCAGAGTGACCTGTTTGTGACCTCTGTGTTAAAAATGTGTTAGATTTTGCAGAAGGTTGACTGCTCCTGTTTGGCTGTACAGCAGGAGATGAGTTCACATCCTAACTGTCTCCTTAGGTTTACACACAAAACCCAGCTCATTCTGATAAATAAACATTGTGTGTGTGTGTGTGTGTGTGTGTGTGTTCAGTGCTGTAGCCTTCAGCAGTGATGTCAGAATCAAAGCTTTAGCTTTTTTCTTTATAATTGATCTTGTGTTTCACGTCTGATGTCTGACTATCAGGTCCAGACTCGCCCACACACACACACATACACACACACACACACACACACACACAATGGTCAGGGAATATAATCATATATAAAAAATAATTGCATCAAAGCCACCTGACACATGAACCCTTCGTAAACATTATATGACTCTTCCTGATCACTGAGGAGGCAGAAGATCATGAAAACAAACACACCGTTTAGAGCCCTAGAAGAAACCTGTCTCAGATATCATCAAACATAAACTAACCCTGATAAACTAAATAAACTAATCCTGCATTAATTGAGTTACACATAAACATCTAAACAGTCGAGTTCCAGATCAGTTGAGATGATACAAAACATCAGAGCCTCTACTGTTAACTTCAAGAACTTTTAATCTTCACAAAAAAAGGGCACCCCCACCAGACCTCCATCAATGTCTGTTCTCTAATCTGAGTCACACAGTAGTATGTAGCATCTCTGTATGTCTAATCACTCCATTTTTTAGTGGAACTGTGAGACTCGAACCCCTGTCCCAGCATGACAATGTCCCTATGCACAAACCTTCTGATCTCGATGAGGACATGTTACAGGAGTCCTGATTTTAACTCCCCTTTAAAATGAACACCTTTTGGATAAACTGGACCACCGACTGAACCCGAGACCTCCAAATCTCAACATTACTATCTGATCAGATTTGCAGTCACATGGCCCACACAGTCACATGACCCAATCTAGTGGAAAACCTGTCAAGAAGAACAAAAGGAGATTATAGGAGCATGAGTGAGACGAACATCTGGAAAAAAAAGAGATTTAAAGGTTGGTGGTGTGGGAGGGGGGCTACAAACTATTGCACACACAGTGTTCTAATCTCCGATCTTGTGAATTTTTTAGATTCCACATAAACATCATGCCTGGTTGCTTTTCCGGTTGCTGTGCTGTGTGTGTGTGTTTTAGGAATGTAAACTACATTATAAAAATCTTCAGTAATAAATGTTCCAGTGGTGCACAAATTAACACACATTCCAGTAATTTGTGGTGAAGTCACACTTCCAGTTATGGACCAAGAGAATTCTCACACTCCACCTCTAAACAGAACGTTTTGTGGGAAATCAAATGGGTTTGGAGAACAATCTGTGACACTCACCATGTGTCATCCTGTGTGTGAGACGATCCCGAAGGATGCCGATCCTTTTTCCACCAAGGGAAAATCTACACCTCTATTTCTATACAGGTTTTCCATTCAACCCTCAGTTCTGGTTAGACTGCCAGAATTGGATGGACATCTGACCATCAGATCCATATGTTGTTCCTCTCGAAACTGTTGCTACAAATCTGAAACGCAAATGATTGTCTAGAATGGTTTTGTATGTTGTAGCATTACATTATTCCTTCTCTGGAAATAAGAGACTCCAACGCTGTTCCAGCATGACAATGGCCCTGAGCACGAAGCCCCTAACCGCCATTACCACCTACCTCATTGGTGTGCAGCAAAAAGTCCTGAATGCCTTTGGGTGGAACTGGAATGCCAACCCAAACCTCCTTATCTGACATTAGTTTCTAATCTCACTAATACTGTTGGAGCTAAATGAAGATTCGCATTCAAGTGGAAGTCCTACTAGAAGAGGGAAGCGTAACCAAATAGCAGAAAATCGGAAAAAAAAATCGGCTCAGGTGTCCACATACTTCTGGCAGTGTAGTGTATGTCGCTAAACTGTAGCTTGTGCTCAGCGTTTATGCTTTGTTGTGTCTTGGCAACTTGAATGTTCTTAGATAAATAAACATGTTTGGTGTTTAAGGGTGTGTGGGCGAACAACATTCTGTCCCAATTATAAACACACCATTAAAATCTTTTAGGGTAAATGTTACCGAAAGATATTTGAAACACACCATAACAATCGTTCGCCTTGTGATGTTATGAAGAAACGTTTACACAACAAACACAGTTAAATGAAACGTTACTGAAACGTTCTGTTAAACACGACAATGACCGAATAGTTTCCAGCTGTGGTTCCGTAATGGCAGCAGCTGGTTTTAAATGAATTGGTAAATGTCCATTCATTCATTTATCGCCGATTCCTGCTTATTCCTTAACTCAGGATTATGGTGGTCTGCTGGAGCCACCGCACACATTCCTACTCGCTGCTATGTGCAATTAAGAATCACCAATCAACCTTATTTGCATGTTTTTGGACTGTGAAAGGAAACTGGAGAACCCGAAGTAAACCCATGCAAGTTCGGGGAGAACATGCAAACTGCGCACAGAAAGACCCTTTGCCTGGGAATCCAACCCGGGACTTTCTTGGTGTGGGGTGACCATGCTAAACTACTACCCCACTGCGTCGCCCTTTGTTAAATGTTAGTGTAGTGTATTAAGGGAGATGTAGCCGAGTTCTGATCTACAGTAAATGTGTATAATCCATTAGAGGGTGTAGATCATGTACCTAGAGGTAGTGCCCCGGGAAAGGGTGGCCAAGTGGTTAAGGTGTTGGCCTGATACCAGAAAGACTGGGGTTTGATTCCCAGCACCACCAAGCCACCACTGTGGGCTCCTGAGCAAGACCCTTAACCCCCAATTGCTCAGTTGTAAGTTGCTCTGGATAATGTAAATGCTTATGTTGCTGGCTCTCTACTTCTCTAAGTTCCTTAATATGTTCTTCTCATGTGTAGCTCTTTTGAACATATTTTGGGGGGCTTTTGCCTTTATTGAAAGGACAGTCGGATGAAATGGTGGTGGCAGGAATCGACCCATGGTTGCTGGAGAGCAACAACTGCACTGGCCATGTAGTGTTTGATCTTGTGTAGCAAACACTGACCACCAGCTGACCATCCAGATTGAGCAACATTTCAAAAAATATATACATTTTATATATATTTAAAATATAATTTATATAATTTTTTTATGTTTATACATAATTAATTTATTGTTCAAATAGGGCGGCGCGGTGGCACAGTGGTTAGCACGATCGCCTCACAACAAGAAGAGTTTGCATGTTCGCCCCGCGCTTGTGTGGGTTTCCTCCGGGTACTCCGGCTTCCTCCCACAGTCCAAAAACATGCGCATTAGGTTGATTGGTGACTAAATTGCCCACA
Organism: Sisor rabdophorus; assembly: GCA_026260075.1. Classification (NCBI taxonomy): domain Eukaryota; kingdom Metazoa; phylum Chordata; class Actinopteri; order Siluriformes; family Sisoridae; genus Sisor; species Sisor rabdophorus. The sequence continues at coordinate 5,146 of JAOTQW010069745.1, forward strand.
GTGAATATGAGTGTGGTTGTGTGTGTGGCCCTGCGATGGACTGGCGAACTGGCCAGGCTGTACCCCCCTGCCTTTCAAAGGAAGATTTTTCCTATATTAATTCAATATTTTATTTGTGAAATTAATAACAGGGTTTAATTGAAGTGAATCACAGCATTGATCACTGGGTGTGAGGCAGGAATACACCCAGAACATCTCACACACACAAACAAACTGGCTCCAACACACACGTTCCGAGGAATGTCACCATGCAGCATTGTGATTCTTATATATATATTTTAAACATACACACACTTACTTATCTAACAAGCATTTCAATCTTAAGACTGAAATCAACCTGTCTGTGTGCAATCATTCCTGGCACACGTTAACGGTTCATTCACAAGGTTGTGTACATGGCACACGCTTGCTAATCTGATCGATCAATGATATGCTGTTGTGGACGTGTGTTAGAGCAGCGTATTTGATGATGAAGTACATGCTTTTTGCTAGCTAAACGTTTTCTTAGCAGGGTTTGCATTTTTTTGACAGAGGATCTTCATTCCTTAGCTATGATCTGAATGAAACTGAACTATGTGCTGGTCATTCAGAAGGAATGCTGGAGCAAGCAGACTGAGACATAGCGGCCACGCCCTGATAGGCCACACCCACTGCATCTGATCCCAAGAACAAAACACCAAAGAATGTGACAGGGCCAGAAATATAGAGAGAATTTATTTTATTATTAAAAGTGTATAAAGATAAACCTGCACATGTACAGTATAAATAAAGAGACAGACAGTTAATAAGATACTTTCTCCTCCTGAGGTCCTGATGATGATCTTATTCCATGTTGTCCTTCACCGAAGACATGGACTCTCCCTAAAACACACACAATATAAACATTCATTAATTCATTCATCTTCTATACCCGCTTAATACCGAACTCGGGGTCACGGGGGTCTGCTGGAGTCTATCCCAGCTTACATAGGGCAAGAGACAGGGTTACACCCTGGACCAATCCATCGCAGGGCCACACACACACATCAACCTAATCCACATGTTTTTAGAGTGTGGGAGGAAATCAGAGTACCCGGAGGAAACCCAAGCAAGCACGGGAAAAACATGCAAACTCCGCACATAAGGACCCTAAGCCCGGGATTCGAACCCGGAGCTTCTTGTTGTGTACCAACATCACTACTATTACAGAATGAGCCGCGCAAGGACATGGGCCGCGCAAGGACATGGGCCGCGCAAGGACATGGGCCGCGCAAGGACATGGGCCGCGCGAGCAAAAGGGGCTCTTACACACTTGGTAAAGCTGAAGTTTCTCCACAGGCTGCTGATGGTGGCCTGCAATCCTGGACCGTTCTCATTAGTCATGCCAGATTTCTTCCCTGGAGTCTTCCTCAAACCGCTCACCCGGGCCGGAACAGAGGGATGGATCTTACTGCCCTTCACCTGCACGCTAGAACGGACTCGGGACAAACCCAGCACCTGAGGGAGGAACAGAAGATAGAGTGGAAGCAAAGTAGATGAAGACGACGAAACATGGGTGAGAAGGTCGGTGGGTGCTCACCTTAGTCCTAGTGGGTGTCAATTTGACCTCATCCAACCCAGAATATCCTGAATCCTTCTCCTAAACACAACACACGCATTATAACCCAGAAGAATGAACCTGATCAGCTTGGGAATATTTACAATACAGCGTCATTCTTCCGGAAACCGATGTAATCACAGCTTCTGCTATAAAACATTTACATTAATGACTCATTTCACAGTAAATCTAATTATCTGCTCATCATTATCCTCATCGCCATTACTAAAGAAGAGATATATATAGAATAATAATAATAATAATAACATTAATACTCCATTTATAGCAGTGCATTTTGTAAAGTGTTAATCAGCAAGAAAATTAATACATTTCATGCACAGAAATTAAGCAATCAATTATCTTTCCTGACATTCTGTGTGTTTAAACACATTCAAACGGAAAGGAGTACAAATTTAAAAAAATAAATAAACCATTTTATTTCTATTAAAGTGAAAAAGAAGAAATAAAAAAAAAACAGATTCAATGAAGTAAATCATTTGTTTAAATCATCCCTGCTTATTTCCCTAACTTGGGGTCAATGTATTCCAGTACACATAGGGCAAAATGTAGGGGTACACTCAGTCCATCACAGGGCCAGACATAGACGAACAACTACACACACTCACACTTATTCCTATGGGCAATTTACAATCACCCTAATGTACATGTTTTTGGACTGTGGGAGAAAACTAGAATACCGGTGTAAACCCACAGCGAGAACATGCAAACTTCACACAAAGAACCATTGGGCGTAAATCGAACCAAGGCTTAGTAGATAATTAATAAAACCAAATGAAATGTTACAAAATAAACTACTAAAGGTTAGAATTACTTTAAAGGTAATTTATTCCCTTTTTTAATATTACTTCTTAACACTATTCATGGGATAAATTGTCAACTAAGAAGATTCATAGGTTTTGTTCTCAGCACCACTTCTGGGCCACTGAGTACAGCCCTTAACCCTCAAATGGTCAGATGGATTTATACATGTATATTAATAAAAGACACCTGTCTGTAAATTCTAAATTCTGTAAAAAAAAAGCCTTTTATTATAAGTTTATCACCTGTAGAGAGAGAGTGTGTGTGTGTGTGTGTGGGTGTGTGTGTTTTCTGACCGTTTGGGGTGTGTTTGTGGTTCTATGGGTGCCACTGGTGGAGTCCTCGCTGGTAGAGTGGCTGCTGCAGGGCTGAGAGAAATATGCGCTGTCCTGAGAACGAGGAGATCCAGGCGGTGTTTTAACATCAACAGCGCCCTCTGTAGGAAGGCAAGGTGCAGAGTGCTGAGAAGGGTCGACTTGTCCCCAGCTGACATTTTCCTTTTGTCTGTGGAACTGCTGCAGGACAGATAGACCTGAAGAAGTTGTGGGTGGGTCTGATGCGGAAGGTCCGGGTATGGAGGGTTCTGTAGAGCTGCTGGACCAGATAAAAGCATTGGTGGTGGGGAGAGACAGTGTCTTTGTCTTTTGCTGACTGGCAGGCATTTCTCTGGCTAGCGAGGGGGTGTAGTCTGATTTCTCTGCATCTTCACATTTTTCCTTTGACTCATTAGATTCAGTGCCGGTGGGATTTAAGGATGCGAAGAACCTGCAGAAGAAGCGCAACGAGATCAAACACTGGACTAAACAATACACACACACACACACACACACGGCAGCCTGCATGCTTTTGGTGGTGGAAAAGTTCTGTGCATTCCTAGTTGGAATTGAAGACCTACACAAGACCTAAATGATCATAACTTACAAGATCATTGCCAAGCAGTTTAATGAGAAGGTAACAACAGTCGTGATTATTTACAAAAGAAACAAACGGAAAAACAACAGTCAGTTGTCCCCTTAATCTGGAGCTCCTTGTAAGATCTTACCTCCTGGAGCATCAGTGATCATGAGAACGGTGAGGAATTAGCCCAGAACTACACTGGAGAATCTTATTAATGATCTTAAAGCAGCTGGAGCCTTAATCACTAAGAAATCAATTAGTAACACACAACGCCACGAAAAACAGAAATTCTGCAGCATCTGTAAGGTCCTGCTGAAGAAATCACGTCCAGACACATTCGAATGTCACCAATGAACTACAATGAATCAGAGGACAACCTGGTCAAAGTGTTGCAATCAAGCTCTTCGGCATCAACTCAACTGGCAAGGTGTATGACATGTACCTTCAAATATTGTGCGTGAACCTTCAACAAAGGAGCGACTCAAAAAGGCAAAACTCATTAGGGTCCTGGAGTAGATTGGTTCTGTTGCGAATACTTATCCTCTCAAATCATTAAGAAACGTTTTAAATGACCTATTTTTTATTATTTAAATAAAAGATGGGGACTGGGACTTGAAATCTGGTCAGATATTTATATAAATTGCTTATATATCATTACTGAGCGATATGAAAAACCCTGGGCATGGCATACCTGCTGCGTGTTCCTTCTTGCTTCACATTTTCCTCCTCTGATTGGATCCTCCACTTCAGCAGTGTGGCGAATCGGTTCCGGGGTCGAGGAGGTTCTCTTTGGGAATGTTTCCTGTCCTCAGGATAGGTTTCCATGCACTGTTTTTTAGAATCAGATTTATACTGCGCCAACACGTCCTCATCTGAGACAGCGGAGTCTAACAGCAGACAGAAAGGTGTTAAACGATCTACAATACATAGCAATGACCCGTGTGTGTGTGTGTGTGTGTGTGTCCTCACCGTGTCGTGGTCTTTTGACCTGTGTTTCTCTGTTGGGTAAATTGAGGCCTTGTAGGGACACAACAGACTCTTTGTTCTTGGTTTGCGGAGGTCTATAAGAGGATGATAGTGTCTGCTGGTTGGGTTGGTAAGCTCTGCTCCAGATACTAAGCCGAGGGAAGGCGGTGACCTGGACGGGGTCATTCCAGCCTCGACTGCGTGGGGCTTTAACAGGCTGACGTGGAAATGAGAGGGTAAATGAAATTCTTGGTTCTTATAATTCAATCAGGAACAATACAGAGATAAAATCAGTTAATTTACTCATTTCATAGGAACATCAACAAACCCAATCTCAAAATATTTCCCAAATTCATAATCTCTCAATATTATTTCATACAAAAAGACGCAATGCACACAAACCGACACTAAACACAGATGTGCGACATCGTGTGCAAATCTTCGTTCCAGTGTGAATGTTTGTTAACCTGAATGAAGGTTAATTGTTGAAGAAATAATTGGGATTATGAGGATTTATTGTTCATTTTAGGGCTTTCACGGTTAACTGTTTATTTTAAGGATTTGACAATTATTAGTGTAAAAAATGTAACATTAAATGAGTTCCTACCACCTTTATCTTATTTCCTCGTTAAATTTGATTGAAAAATAATCTTATTAGAAATAAGCCTAAATCATCGTAACTCATCAAGCATAATGATGACACCATGTTGTTCAGGCTGTATTAAAAAGTTACATGTAAACAACATATTCTCGTCCTGGTGAGAACTCTACACTCTGATTGGCACCAATTAGAACTGGACATGAGCTGTGTTTAATGTACTTGTGTTAAAGGAGCGTCAGGGTTGAAGTCGTCGATCCTCTCCATGGTGTTGATGTCCACATTACCCAGAGCCATCTGCAGACCCTGCTGATCTCCCAGGTTCCTAAAGACGTCTTCATTAAGAAACTTTAACAGGAACTGGATTAAATATTAAATACTGACTGAAGTCATCAACGAATAAAAGCTGTTCTGTTACGGGACATTATTCTGTGATTTGGCGGAAGGATACGCACCAGCGTAGCTGAGTGTACTAAGGTCGATGTTTTCTGGATAAGGGTTAAGAGGCACTACTTTTCTATTAATGGGGTCAAAGACGAGCTGATACAGGAAGGTGTTGTTGGCCTTCACAAAGCCATGGAGGTAGTCGTCAGGAACGCTGATGTTCATCTTCAGGTACTGACCAAGTTTCCTGATCACCTAGACAACAGGACAACACGTGTATAAACAGACGCTGCCACAAAATAACACCAGAACCAAAATTATATCTCCTGATTATAAAATAAAAAAGGTAGACTTATGACATATATTTTACAATGTTTCACTGATAAGATTTCATTGCAAAACTGGCGTTTTGGAGCATCTTCTTGTATGAGTAAGTCTGGTGTGAACACCGATTTCATTCTGCTTGCTATTTTCATTGGCTTTACTTGTTTATTTGTGGTTTTACGTCTGAGTGTGAAGGCATACTGGAGAGACGGTTTCAGATGCCTAGCAAGGAGGGGAGGTTTATTTGCTTCCATGTATAAGTTTTTCCACAGGTGAAGTTCTGAAAACCCAGGGGGCTAGTCTCAGTCCTTAATGTACAGGATCTAGCGTTTTTTAAGTATAATTATTTAGCAGAGCTATAAACTATACTCCCATAACCCAGTTGTGACCGCACCAATCGTCTGTATAGCCTTATTAAAACAGTGCCGTCTGCTCTCCTTTTTGTTTTTGCAAGTTATTTAAGAAGATCCAGGGCCCTTAAAAAAATGTTATATGAGGGATGAATTTGTTATAGGTTATATGTTAAATGTTATATGAGGGTCAATTTGTTGTCACAGTTAAGTTTAAAGAATTGGATTTCTTTATCTCGATCAATAAAGAGCTCTGGATCTAGATGTAAAGATTGCAGGAGGCAGAAGTGGACACATACGGTTTTGGTTCTAGAGCGTTTGAATCCATTTTCAGTCAACCAGGTATTCACCTTGCTAATGTACGGTTGTGATTGCCTTTCAATTATATTTATCCCACTGTAGCATATATACAATTTATGCACATATAGACTGTGCATTATGTTTGGTCCAATGAGACACTATTTATTGTGAACATAAATAGAGTGACTGAAAGTATACTTCCTTGAGGAGCTCGTTGTTGTATCGGAGGGTCTGACATAGTGGTACCTATTTGGACTCGAAATGAATATGAGTAAAGTTCCTTTGAATCTCATTTTGAGCAAATCTGTTGAAATGTCATATTTCCATTTAATATCACATGGTTCGAAAGAAAAAACTGCCACTATGTGCTCCTTCTTGATGAATCTATTTTAGATGTAGGACTTTAGCTGAATAAGATCTTTTGCGCATTATCCACTTCTAAATCCACACTGGATGTTACTTATCTGGTGATAAGAATGAAGTTTCCAGACAAGACTTTCAATGCTAAAGGTCTGTAATTGCTGGGGTCTGCATGTTCTTTACCAGGTTTTGGTATAGGGATAAAAATTGCTTTCACAATTTACAGAATTTGAAAGTTCCAGTATCGTAAAAAGATGATTCTATGGCTCTTTATTTTTGGAAGCAAAATCTTCCAAATTGTCATATTGATGACTACAGAATTTTTTTCAGGAGGGTAGGGGTCTACTAAAGGTTAGGATATAAATCGCTTACATTTCCTTACATCTTGAATCATCAATTTTGCAGTAATGTCTGATTCTACCATGTCTGCTAGTTCTCTGGTTTTTATAGCAACACTGGCAGGAACATTAGCAACCCCATAGATGCCTGACTGGATAGCAAAGGGGAACAGTTTAGCAAGTGGTATTTCAGCCTGTAAATATTCTAAGAATATAAATCTATGCCAGTTTTTATATACAAGAATGGTATACTAGAGCAAGCATGCAAAATCCATGCGTTGTAATCTGAATGTGATAAAGGTTTTACGGCGTCCAAAAATCCAGGGCATTTCTTGACTAGCTGGTTAATTGAAACAAGCCTTTTTGAAACAAGACAAAGTACTGTGTTGGATCTGTAATAACCACAACATATTACTTTTCTCAAATACTCAAATATTTTCATCCACCAACACGGGTCGCAACTGACAGCCGAAACAAAGTGCCCAATTTGTCACCTCTTCAGCAAGCGGGTGCTAAAGACAGGGAATCCGCCTCAGGGAATGATTGATTATTGATTAATCATGCCTGCCACTGTATGGTATGAATTTGATGCTGCTGATGTTTGATACCGTGAGAATATCGGGATTGTTGGCCATCCTGAGCAGCTTGCAGGCTTTCCCCAGACCGATACCATAGAGTGACGGAAGATAATCGCAGCCTGACAAGATGCACATGTACCGGAACTTTTCCTCAGTGAAAACATCACCCAGAGAACGACAACGACCCAGGTGCTTCTGCGAGATCTCCAAACCGTTCCCCTGCTTATCCATCTTCAAGATCACCTGTACCACCAGAACACACACACGCACGCACAAGGAGAAGCACACAATAAATATATTACAATAGGTCCAGTGATGGGTCCTGTGGTGTGGGTTCGGGATATCAGGTGTTTTAAGGTGTGCGTGTGTTAAAGCTGTGTTTTCACCGTTTTACAGCCGAACGCCAGCAGATCAGAGTCCTCTGTAATAACAGCCTGAGCGATTCCAGATTTATTCAGAAATGCCAACTGAGCATCCGCTTCATAAGGAGCCACCAAACAGTCCACACCGCACGCCCTCGCCGCCTACACACACACGCACACAGTTATATTAAAAGAGACAAAGATGACTGAGCGAGAAGAAAGACCAGACAGACATGTGTCCATCAAATCGTTGGTCAGTAGAGAATTATCTTTCACTTGTGCAGGAACACAGGACTACATGCAGCGCGAGAAAACGATATCCTTACCTAATTGATAACCAATTGATTATCTGATGTGTGTGTGTGTTTGTGCTCTTAAGCTCACACCTTAATGACTTGATGCGCCATGGAGGGTGTGACATTAACGCAGCGTGTGAAACAGTCTCGAGCCTCAGACACTTTCCCTTCGCGCAGAAGCTGCTTTCCTTTCTGCAGGTTGGCCTGACGACGCCTAACACACACACACACACACACACACACACACACACACACACACACACACACAC
>JAOTQW010069773.1:0-13556 GCA_026260075.1 Sisor rabdophorus
AGATCAAAGGACACGGGCTGTCTGTCAGTACCTCGTATTAATAAAACTACAGCAGCCTCCTGAAAACAAACTCCTCCACCAATCTGGGTCTGCTATTGCATTGTTATTGGCACCAATGCCATGGCTGCTTTTAGAATTTCAAATGCCGCTTCTCCGTCCATGTTACTACTGCATTCGTTTTGTTTTGGCCTGCTGCTTTTATCATATCTCTAAGCGGTTGTACTTTTAATGCAAAATCACAAATCCATGGTCTACTAAATCCTGCAATGCCCAGAAATGACAACATTTTTTTTACTGTTTGAAGTTCAGGGGCCTTTGTTATAGTTTCTACATGCGCCGGTGCTATTTTTCTTAATGCGCCCTCTACCACTCGTCCAGTATTCCACTCTTTGATGACAAAATTGCAATTTTTCTCTACTTACTTTATGTCCATTTTCAGCTAATATTTTTAAGACCTTTTTAGAATCAGTTAGACATGGCTCTTTAGTTGGACTAAAGATCAGTAAGTCATCCTCATATTGCAACAATTGACTTTAAATTTGTAGGTTAGCTAAGTCCTGTGCTAGCACTTGATTAAAGATCGAAGGACTTTCACAATATCCTTGCAGTAATCTCGTATACGTATATTGTTGTCCCTCATAGGTAAATGAAAAAAAGTTGCTGTGAACAGGGTGAAGCGTAATGCTAAAAAAATGCTGAGCACAGGTCGATTACTGTATACCATCTTGTCTCCTCCGGAATGTTGGATAACAACGTATGTGGGTCAGGCACAATAGGGGTCTCTGCTACCACTACCTGGCTAACTGGTCTCAGATCATGCACTAGTCGCCATTTTTCTGAATTTGGGTTCTTGACAGGGAGAGAAGGCCCCACCTTCGTGTCTGTTGGGGGTATTGTGGCCCTTGTAGTTGTCTGAATTGTTGAGTATATTGCCAGCGTGTTGGGTCTATAACTGGTCTGACCTGAGTCTGTACTGGTATCGATGCAGTTTGCATTACCATGGGTTCAGCCTCAGGTGGCATATAAACCATCTGTTGTGTTGGTTGGGCTGGGACCACTTGTGTTGCAGGAGCTGCGATTTGCCCTGGAGTATTTGCCCTGCACTTTTTTCTCTGCTTGTTCTTGCTTGTTACGTGCAATTTCGCTTAACTGCGCTTTGTGTAACTGAACCAGTAGGCTTTCAGATGCTTTTCTAGCCTCTTTCTCCTTTTTTCGTTGTAACTTCACAATGGCCTCAATAGTGGGCCATTCCAATGTATCTAGACCCACCACTGTCTCTAACTGCTCTTGCACTTTTGACATGACCTAAACTGGGTTCTCATCATCATCAAGCTTCACTTTTTCTAAGCATCCTGGGTCAATTCTTGCTGGGAATTCCTGTCACAATGAGGTCCAAACGTCCTCTTTCCACTCCCCAAATGGGAGGTCATCGTCTCCTGGGTTAGTTATATTGCTTTACATTTACATTTACAGCATTTAGCGGATGCTCTTATCCAAAGCGACGTACAAAAGTGCTTCAAAGTTGATTGTTGAGCTTCGCAATACTGATACAATAGTAAAGCTTTAATGTCTGCTTTCTCGAACACATCAATTGTTGTGGACATTTCAATCGTACATACCAGAACTGCTTTTACATCGCCTATCGCCAGCTGGTACCCCACAGTCTGCACCTCAAACTTTAGAATCCACTTGTGTGTCCCCTCATATATGAATGGCAGTTTGCTTAGTAGGCCTGCCACATCCACAAATGTCCATGGCATGTAATGTTTTTGAGTCCCTTTGACGATCAGTGGGTATTGGGCAACCCTTCCTTTTGTGAGTGATTTGCCCCGGGTTGTGGGTTTGGTTCCAGATGGCCACTCCCTCCTTTTCCTGACTCTTCCCCTATTTACTTCACCTTCTCGTTCCTCCATCTTGTTCTCATTTTTCCCTTCTTGGTAACTTTCAGGCTCGCTCGTTGAGGTGTCTTGTTTTCTCAGGAAGGTCTCTTCCGGTATGATCCCATACATTTTTACCAATTGTACAGACACAAAGTAAAAGTGCTTACCTTGATTTAATGCCGGCCGGACTTTGTGACAAGAAGAGGTGAATGGTCCCAGTCTCAGGTATCAGCGTTTGCCAGCCTTTTAGAGAAATCCCGGGTTTCGGTACCAAATTAATGTCGGAAACTCAGGGTCCCCTACCCTGAGGCGACACTTAACAGGGAGGCTCTCTTCAAAGCAGATGATTAGCAATCAGTAACACTCATAGAAAACACTTAATAAATCGAGATCTCAGGCAGAATGTGAAGGAGAAAAACTTATCTTTTATTTGGAGCTAATTGAATCCTCAGCAAAAATCATCAAAGACTTTCAGCATTGAGCATACAAGTACCCCAAAGCAGTCAGGTCGTGTACACGAGCGAGTGCGGAGCCATACACACCAAAGTGTTTCTCGAAATATGACCCACTGACTTCTAAACATCCCTGTCTTAAATAGCCCTCTTCTTATTATTATTCATAAACCATCCATCTTGTTCTCATTTTCTCCTTCTTGGTCACTTTATCACCATCTGTCACCTTCGGAATTGCATTCATAACTTGTTTCTGTACCTTGTCCAGCATTTCCATCACTTTTGTAGATTGTTGTAGTGCCTCCAGCTGCACTCTTGTTATCTCCCATTCTTTTTTCCTTATATTCCCGGTCCTAATTCTGCTCTCTTCAGTCAGCTGCTCCAGCTCAGCTAGCGTCTTGTTGTATGTATCTTGCTCTTTCACTTTTTCTGTGCCTCCTCCACCTCTATCTTTGTTTAATCTGAGTAGTATAATCCAGTTCATCTTCCATCTTTCCATGTACTAGTTTTACATGGCCTTTTATGTTAAACCATTTTAGGCACCTATACTTGGCTCCGTCTTTAGAATTTTACCACAATTCTGTAACCCAATGTCCAGACTTAGCAAAGTATGAGGCCCCATCACGGTGGGTTCTAATCCTACACTTTAACAGGTATGATAATATACCAAATCTGCAGCATTTACCTGACTGGGAAAATTCCACTTCTGATACCAAAACTGTAAGGAAAACCACAATCTCTTATCTACCTTTCGCCAAGGATAAGATACCTCACTAAATCTTCTTCATCTGTGCCCGCTGTTGGCCCTGGAGGTATCAGCTGCAGGCCAAACAGACTGCAGCTCAGGTGGTTGTTGAGGCAAAAACTCAGTTCTGGAAAGAGTTCCGTCTAAAAGGACTTTTAGACTAGTTTCCTATGTATGGAAACATATGGGGCACGCAGGATAATCTTTTTTTAGATAAAGTATCTAAAAAAGACAGGTATTTGAAAAGACGTGTCTACAATCACCTCTTGTAGACAGTCAGTGACTCTTCTGTTCTGACAGTAATGGGAAGTTCATTTTACTTTAGAAACAAGAAGATTCAGTGCAGTACCCTGCAGATGCAGCCTTGAACCATTGGCTGTAGGTCTATACAATAAAAACATTTTAGACAAATTTTATAATAAATGTTTATAAAAATACAAATGCAAAATTTAAACAGTGGACAATCCAAAGATTTTACAACAGAACTGAATAGTAACATTCACAAAGTAAAGTTAATTTATTGACATAGAAATAATCTGCTCACTTGTCTTCAGTAAATAATAAAAACACTGCTTCACCATGAGGAGGCTACTGCATGTCTCTGAAGACATTATTTGTGTGGAAGAACTCAAGTGTTCTGCACAAGGCATTAAAATCAAATCAAAGCACCTCAAGACCTCTTCACCTATTATTAGTGACTAGACCTTTTAGTTCCTGGATGGATGTAATGGTTGTGTATCCCAATATATTTGATTATACAGTGAATGTAATGTCAATGTTTTTGAAAAGCAGTTAGACTAGCATAGCTAGCCCAGTCCAGATAGTGCAGTCTGTCCTATCCTATTTATAAAAAATATAACTTTTTAGCTTCAACATTTTTCATTTGAACTATTTCGGATTTGTTTCTCTTTTAAAGTCAATCTGTCATTAACACAATTTCTCAGCGCTTTCATTCTGGATTCCATTAATCCTTTTACATTTTTATGGTGTCTCGTGCGTGATGAGGTTTTTGTCTTTGTCGGCACAAATGTGCTACACCACTGGCTGTAAACCTTTTGTTTAGCAGACACCCTATCTGTATAGATGGGAGCAGTTTCAGAGCTGTTTAAAACTGTGACATAAAGAGGAGCTGTGGACAGCTTTGACTTGCTGCTGCACTCAGCCGGAACCATTTTGTTCGTGTTGACATTTTTGGTCCCATACAGTGCAAATCTCTGTTTTTCTTTGTTATGTCGTGTTGGTTTGGAAAAAAACAATGTTTTTAGTTTTCTAGCATCATCTGTTTTAGATGGACTGGAGTGACATTGAATTAACAAGTCGATTGGAGATTTTTTTTCTTCTTTTTTTTCTTTGCTGAAAGGATGCCTGCCATCTTTAGAGGAAGTAAAGCAAGCTTTCTTAACTGTGATATCAGGGGGTAAACTGTCATCTGAAGTGGGCACTGATATAGTTTTTACCTTTTTAGATGGTGAATATTTTTTTTGTTTTCTTGTGGTCTGGGATAATATGTCTGACTTTCTTTTGTCAGTACTGCATGCACAAGCTAGAGCCCTAGGAAACTCATTCACAAATAAACGATTAGCTTCGCACATTTGTTTTTTAACTGCCATATTTAATGGACTCTCTGAATGTACACGTCTATGCGGTTCTTCGACTGTAAATGTACCAGAAAAAGCGCTAGAGCTTTCTCCATAGGTTAAGGGATTTGTAGAGTCACTCCGAGTCTCAGAGTATACAATGTTTATTTTTGTTTCTGGTGTATCAATTTGTTTTGCATTGATCTGAGGTTTCTGCTTAATTTGAGAGTTTTTTTTATCTCTTCCTTTTTTTCTTTTTGCATTTTTACGTTTCTGGTTATGTTCAGCAGGAGCAATGCAAAAAGAACCTGCATGGGAATTTTTAGAGCTGGCTTTTTTGATCACCTTACAAGCGATGACAAGGTCATCTTTCAAAGGTTCAATACGGCTTTTGGATAGTCTTAATTTTTTATGTGGTCGACTTTCTGGTGGAGAATCAGAGGTTGGAACCTCAGGTGGGGCTAGTCTCATTAAATTGGTAGTCTTAGAGACTTGGTTCTCTAATGCCGATGTGAATCTAAAATTGTCACATGGTTCCTTAACTGGCAATTTACCAGACTGTAAGGTACAGCTTTCAACCATGACAATTGGACCAAAGTCTGGCTGCGAGATAGTTATTTTAGACGCCTCGCTGATTGAATTTTCTGAGACAGTTTTGCTGTTACTCTTTAACAGAAAGACACAATTTGAGTCTGGACTACCAGATATTGCACTACAACTTTGATCTTTATGACCTTGAGTAGAAGTAGCATTCTCTGGGCTAAGCAGACATTTATCTAGATTTAGTACAGGTGTCACTTCCCAGCATCTGGAACAGAAATATTCGCCATGACAGTCAATGTCGGTCATATGAGGACAAGTAAACTTAATTTGATTGTTCGTACTGCAAAAGTCATTAAACTCACCAAGGGTTGTGGTGGCTAAAACCTTTATTTTATCCTGGCACAATTCAGTGCCTTTTTTTACATTGCCACCAAAAAGTTCACTAGAAACTGTTCTAGCATCATTTGATGACAGAAGGGTGATTTCCAATAATGCAGAGTCACTCCTGGAATTATCTTCATTAGGAAGATCATGCGCCTCTGTGATTTCAGGCGAAGCAGATATCTCTTTAGTATCTTTATCTCTGCAGGCTTGTTCACCATCTGCTCCTTTATTCTTTGCTAGTGTGCCTACTGTTTCATAATTTAAATGTCCATTTTGCTCTTTAGGTTCTTCCATGTTTTCCATATCTTTATGTTTCTCTGATTGTTTGTACATGTCAAAGTTTTGAAGACTAACTAGCTTGCTTGCAGGCTCATTGTTGTTCATTTGAACATTATCTTTATCCATTGCTGCAGGAATTGTGGAAATTTCAGATTCAAAATAAACACTTAGAGGCAGAGTGATCAAATTTGATTTTGAAGCATAACCCGAGAAATTTTCTTCTAAAATCGGTTCTGCAAGCACAGTTTCGATATCGGCCGGCTGTCCTTCAACGTTCAACCAAGAGGACCTAAATTCCTCAAATGGTAAGATGGTGTCATTTTTTAGAATATGACAACTGTGAGCTAACTTCTTTAAGTCATTAGAGTGAACAAATTTAAATTTTGCTTTCTTTATGTCATCTATGGACACTTTAGAAAACAAGCCTGACAGCTCTGCAGTTAACTCATGGACTTGTTTTACTATGTTGCTTATGTTTCCATTATAGTAGAGATCCAAAATACATTTTACAACATTTTCTACAGATGTATTTTTTACTTTGTTTTCCAAAAACTTAACCAAGTCAATAAAATTTTTTAGTGTGAAATAACGCACTTGAAGCTCGGGCAAATCAACTGTGTCGCTATTTGATTGGATGATTTCATCAATGCTTTGATCCTCTAGACCTTTTGATGTGAAGTCTTGTCCTGAATCTTGTGTCTCAGCACGTTTCACTGAAGACAAATTCTGCTGCAAATCAACTGTACTGTGATTTGAATGGCAAGTATTTACATTGGTGTGATCCTTTGATGTGGAGGCCGAAACAGCAGAGCAAGCAGCAGCCTCAGATGTGGTAGATCCAAGTACAGACTGCAGAATGTCAGTATTCTGAATTTCGGATATTAGGCTGTTAATGGCAGATTCACTGCTTCTTTTATAGTCCTGTATCTCAGGGCAGCGTTCTAAAAACAATTTCTGTAATTTCATAAAAGTCTCTTTGGGTAGATTTAGTGCATTTGAACAGTGCTCTACATTCTCACTATCCACAATAAGAGACCCTACAGCATCTATCTTAAAAGGCAAGCTATCGTCAGGTTGTGTGGTAACATTTTCTCTCTTTTCTAGATGGGGGACCTGCTGAGAAATGGGTGGAACAGCTACAACTCTGTGGGATTGTTGGTGTACTTTCTGCAGTGCCATAATCACCTCCAGGATTTCAGCCATGTTCTCACTGTACTGCACCACTTTATGGCCGTTATTGCAGTCATGTCCCTTTTCTTTTTCAGGGTTGGTGTCTGTATGCAAATTGTTCTGCAACACCTCAGAACTTTGAACATACTGCGTTTTCAATTGACTATTATGCACATTCCCCTTTAAAATAGCTGTTTTTTGGACAGGTGTCGGATAGTCATATTGGATTTCTTTACCATGGAGGATTGCAGGCGCATTACAATATGAGGTAGATTTATGTTTCTCAGAGTAACATCCCTTATTGGAATTGTGGCTGGGATGTTGCCTGTGTGTGATAAAGTTGGCCTTGTAGCAAGACAGGAGACTAGTGCCATGACTTTGAATAGGCACTTGTGTGCCATCTATCAGCAACCCACTTTGATTGACAGTAGATTTAGTAAGGATGGAAGATGGTGCCTCACTATTAGGTTTAGTAGGTGTTGCAATTTGGGAGAACATCAAGGGCCTAGTAGTGGAGTGATTCTTTTGCACGACATATGACTGTGTGTTGCCTTGAACTGCAGGTACCGTAGATAGGCTTGGCTTGGGGTGGTGGCCAGAAACTTGCATGGGATTGCATTGTTGCAATGGAGTCTGGGGCTGGATACTGTCCTGGAGCAAATCTGATTCTGCACTATGATTTACATTTTGGACAAGATGCCAATCTATATATGATGAGGTAGATGGTCGAATTGATGTTAAACTCTTGTGTGTTAAATGACAGTGACTGTCATCATTGTTCTCTATTCTGTACGGTAAAGGCTGTTTCTGAATTTGTGATGAATACTGATTTCCATCATGGCTTGAATGGCTCTGACCAGTCTGACAACTAGTGTTGGATTGCTGGAATGGAATAAGAAGTCTTTGTGATGTAGCAGGGCTAATAGTGCTATAGGAGACGGCATTCGCATGTCCTCCACTTATTCGACCTTGATTGCTGTGAATGGTCTGTGATGCCTGAGCCTGACTAGACAGATTTGATAACTGTAGCTGCGCTGGAGTTTGTTGAGCAATGTGCATTCTGCTATGCTGTGCATTTGAATGTATAACTGACTGATCAGTTAGGTTAATTTGGTTAATTGTGGCATTTGCATGTTCATAATTAGAAGGACACCAGGAAGCAGCAGTACTACTAATATTTTTTATGGATGCCAAATTAAGGTTTTGCTGAGGTATGGTATTTTTATTTAAGGGTGTCTGGCTGTAAAGATGGTTGAAGTTTTGATCCAGAGTCTTAGCATTCTGAGCAGCTGGCAGTAATGCAACCTGTCCAATAAAGTTGCTAGACATTTGAGGCATACATTTTGACTTCGTACTGGAAACATTTGAAACAGGTGGAGAGAAAGAATGCCAATTCCACAACCTATTGGACTGTTGATTAATTTGTTTTTGCCTGTAATATGGAGGCGGCTTTATAGGCAGCCCATTGCGGGAAGTTGGTTGTGCTGCAGACAGTCGAAATTCAACAGGTGGTGTTTGGATGTATGCCTGCATTGGAAAAGATGATTCCATCCTTCTTTGGTTCTTTAGTGATGAGGTAGATATTGACTGTTCAGAAGGAAAGAAAAACATTGTAAAGCAAAGATAAGTGGTTTAATATCTAGCATTTTTAATTACAGCACAATCCAAATAAATAATCTAATCTAAATATAATATAAGAAAGAAGTTCTAACAATTATCCCCAATTCAACAACACCAAATGTGTGAAGTGGCCTTGAATAAGAGATTGTATGGAAATATTTTTAGTTTTAAAAAATAAATTTATTTAAACTAGGAAAGAGAAAGTGCTTATTGCTGTAAATGGAATAATGCATGTTAATCATAATTATTACTGATCAATTCATGCTGCATTTTAATCATCTATAAAAGTGACCTTTTTCCAAGGTTAACCTATACTTCTATTAACAGCCCAATACACATGGTGTTTATACCAAAAATCCTCCTACTGTGGCAAAAAAATGTCCCTTCTCAATTATTAGACTACCTTTATAATGCTGGTCTGTCTTTGGCTTTTCGTATTTTTATGAGACTATAATTTTTTTAACCCAACTAAACCAAAAACTAAAGCAGTGGCAGCCTGGTGGTGCTCATAATTGAACCAAGGCTCTTATTATCAATATTCCAAAAACTTAACTGCTTCTTTCCAATCCATTGAATGGGTCTCATGGAATCATTTCTATTGTCAATGTACTTTAGAAGAAATGTTATAAGATGCTTTTCTGCCTTAAGCAGTCCTACCACTCTTCATTGTCCTTACTCAACTTTAATCAACATGTTGCAACCTTTAAAATGTCTTTAAAGCTGTCCTCAATTTAATTAAAAAATCTGTTGGCTGAGTCCTTGCTTCTTGGACCCCTGTGCTGACGCTCACAGAGTGAGGTACCATGGTTATGCTAATGTATCAAGTTTTGTCCCACACTTAACTAACTAAAACCCTCACAGAAATAAGTCTTTAGGCAGGGATAAGACAGGGCAAAAAACAAACCTCAATTCTATTTGCAGTCTGCCAAATGCTGCAAATGTAAATGTAAATGTATTTGCAGTCCCATAAAATAAATTCAGATTAGCTCTCAGAGGGCATACATCCAGAACAAAAAACTGACACAGGCAATGCGTCTCAGTCAGGATGCAGAGCAAGTGCAAAATCTCAGTCCAAATTCCACCCATTTATTCTAGTTTCTGAAAAAAGACCATCCCTCCCATTTGCGAAGTTGTAGCAACCTCCCGTTATATTTAACTCTTACTCCCAACACACCTCTCCTATTAATTTGCATAAATTTTTAATTTCATATGATTTATTACATTCCCAGTCTCCTTTTTTAACCACTAACTAGTTTTGCAAATTTTTATTTACATTATCTTTTGCTTTTGTGGTAAACCTACCCATTTTGATCATCTTTTCTATTCTCGTTATTTTACTTTATTCCCAGAAACTGTCCATTACGTATCCAATTTCCTATTATTTTCAGTGTCTTACCTGTCAAATTTCCCTTGCTCTCATCAGTAGCTTAATCAGATCATTCTGTAGTATACCACTTGGTTGTATAGCATTAAGCCTAATATACTTCTTCCTGTCTATTTTTTTCCTAAGCCAATTTCTTCTTTCGTCTCACACTGCTCAATGGCCCATCTTCTGGGCACATACTTTCTGTCACTATAGACTATTTCTGCAGTCCCATGCTGGCACAAGGTGTACTGCATCACTGACTCGCAAGCTTTGGGTAAATTTCTTAAATCAGACCATAATTGATTACTCATACATGTATTATAGTGACTGTGTTCTCTATGTGTATGTAAGAAGTGGGGTGCATAGAAATGCCCCTCTATGGCAAACATGTGCACTCTGCATATGTGTCTGTCGCAACTTTGGAGAGTGTTAAATAATGCATAAAAATTATATATATATATATATATACATATATATATATATATATAACTTTACCAAAAAAGAATTGCTGCACAGACTCTTTCTAGTCTTGGTGACTGACAATAAAGTCTGTAATCTTCTGGAAACTAAACTTCCGCCTCTCTGTAACTTCTTACACACTATTGGAAATTAGTTATTCTTTTCCTCACATAATGCTAATGTAGCACTATTCTTATCTACTCAGGCCAATCAGTTGCTTGTGTATTCATCTTAATTTCTTTTATCTATATTAATCCATAACTTGGGGTCACAGGGATCTGCTGGAGCACATGGGGCAAGAGACAAGAGTACACGCTGGACAGGTCACCAGTCCATCGCAGGCCCACACATAGATAAACAACCATACACACTCCCACCTATGGGTAATTTAGATTCACCAATCCACCTAGAGCACACAGAAACCCACACAAATGCGAGGACAACATGCAAAATTTGGACAATTTTCCTTGCCTGGGAATTGAACCCAGGACCTTCTTTCTTTGAGGGGACCTGCTAACCACTATGCCACCCAGTGCTTGTGAAGTCTTTTGTGATTTCTAAACTAGACTACCGCAACTTGCTCTTGGGAGGTCTACCTCTGAGTGCATTTTGTCCTTTGCAGAGGAATTAAAATGCAGCTGCACATTTTCTTTTCAACTTGGTTTCGTACACCACACCACTTTTGCGCTCCACTTTCTCTCCACTTTCTCCCAGTAGCTGCACGTATCAGATTCCAAACACTGATTCTTGCTTCCAAAGTCAAAAACGGATCAGCACTATCCCACCCTCATGCTACTCTTTAAACAGTTTTTTTCAAATGTTACACTTTGATTTGCAATTAATTGTACCAGTATTGAGCTGTTCAATGATGTAACTCGAAGCACTTTTGTATGCCGCTCTGGACAAAATGATTATGTCTGCACCATCATCTAACTCTTTTCCAGAACAATGCACCTTCGACTATTAGCACCACTCAATTTTGCCACATCCCTCAACATCTTTTTTCTCTACCTGTCATTATTACAATAAACAACAAACCATTCGTTTAAAACATCCATGCCCTATTCTTTAATAAACATATACCATAGCTGTGTCCTGTTCCTCACCACTTTCTTACTTTTTGGGTGACAGGTTTATTACTCATTTATTCATCTTCTATACCCGCTTATTTCGGAACTTTTCAGCGCACTGTGGTAAAATTTTAAAGACGGAGCCAAGTACAGGCACCTAGAGGGCGTATAATATCAATTATGAAACTAAATAATAATAACTAAAGTGATTTAATGTTAATATTAAAAGAGTAGCATTAAAATTAGGATTTAGTGAACTAAAGGTTCAAGCAAAATTATGTGCTATCAAGTGTTTGGTGGTGTTCATGTAGTAAGGGAGGATCTAGTGTTTACTCTCTGCATTTAACCAATACTTAACCATATAATCAATGATCAGTATTTAATCCACAGTATTTAACCCGTATAATGAATCAGTATTTAACCTATATAATGATTTTATATTAATATGACTAATTCACACATTAAGAAAGACTAAGGGCACGATATAGAACAGCACATTTTCTCACACACTAACATGATATGTGAAATAGTTTATTAGTGCATGTTTTTTACACTAACATGATAGGTGAAATAGTTTATTAGTGCATGTTTTTGAATTATCTTTTAGTTACATAAGGGGACTAAGGGAGAAGAGAAATAGAGCTTACACATGGTAAGGGCAGATAAGGGAGTAGGCCACGAAAGACAGTTGTGTTAAGGACAGATAAGGGTGTAGGCCACAAAAGATAGTTGAGCAGTGTGGGATGGGAAAGTAAGGGGGTTTCTCTGGCTGAGTTTCTTTTTAAAAAAAATATGATGAGCTCAACCTGGTTTTATTGGGAAATTCCACGGGTCATCGGGACCTGAGCGTAACGATAGGAGGGATTAAAAATTTGGAATTGATTCTATTGGGAAATCAACAAACGGGGAGGTGATAAAAAAAAATGTTGAAGCTTGATATAATGGGAAATTGCATCATCTGGTTTATAAATATTAATAAGAAGAGGGCTATATAAGACAGGTATTTTTCCAAGATATGGAAATGCTTGTAGGTATAAGTCTTTGATGATTTTTGCTGAGGATTCAACTAGCTCCAAATAAAAGTTACGTTTTGCTCCTTCTTATTCTGTTTTTCCTCCACCGACCCTGCAGTGTTTGAATCCAAACCAACAGTGTGGTCCTTACTGATTCTTCTGGGATCCCTGGGCCCTCGACTGCAGTTAAAAATCTCTGTTGACATTTTTTGCAGATACCAGTTAACAATGTCTCATTTCCCTATACTTTCACCATGCGTTTTCATCCAACAAATTCTCTCTACCATCCATAATTTCTCCTTTACCTTTACCCCATCTTCTCTCACTAGCCCCACTGCTGAAGATCACATCATTTAAATTGACTAAATGGGGAGCCTATTAACAAAATTTTTTTCAAACCACCGTCACTGTGGCACTTTTTTGGAGTTCATCTTGTTGGAACTCAGAGCCTTCTCTGAGCGGACATATCAGGGTGGGGTGCAGGTGCTAGGTCAGTCAGTGTCAGATTACAAATTGGATTATCAAAGACTTTTCAAATGAAAGAAAACTCTTAAGCCAAAGGTGAGAAGAGCATCTATGGATCCACAGATAAAATTATCAATGCAACAAATGCCACAAAGGCAGCAGAGATCTCCCTGGGAAGTTTTAACTTAGAAACCTAGTGTGAAGCCTCCTTTTTTATACCCTAAAGAGTCTTTTTATCTTTTCTTTAATGTTCTAATCCTCCGCTTTCCTTAAGTATAATGCACCCTCTTTGTTTGAAGGGTTTAGACATTATCAATGACTCTTTCTCTTCTGCCCTTCTTCCCTCCATTCCTTCCCCACTTTCCCCAGATTGTTTACCCTGCAATGGAACCATTGCATTGCATTGGACCGTTGGGTTCTTTTTACCAAAATATGTTTTTACAACTGTGTATTTTGTGTTCTGTAGAAGAATTTATTGCAGAAGGTTGCAGATTGCTGAAGCAGTTACAGTTTTTATTTGTAGAATACAGACA
>JAOTQW010069812.1:0-13548 GCA_026260075.1 Sisor rabdophorus
GCCCTGCGATGGACTGGCGACCTGTCCAGGGTGTAACCCCTGCCTCTCGCCCTATATGCACTGGGATAAGTTCCAGCAGACACCCGTGACCCCAGATTTGGGAATAAGCGGAAAAGAAGATGAATAAATTAATGAAAATACAAAGAAAAATCCTCTCTCGCTCTCTCTTTCTCTCTCTCTTTCTTTCACATGATTTCCTCTCGCTTACTCTTTTACACACAACCATCCATACACATTTCACATCAGTTAGATATCAGGAATCCAGTTATCCAATTCCCCCATTTCGCTCTCCTTCGTTCTCTTCTCTCTTTTCGCCTCCCTGCTGTTTATTCTCTGCGTGGAGAGAAGTAATGAGCTCTCTCATTACTCAACAGCTGTGTGCTTCCAATCTATAATTTTCATCCTTTTTTTTTCTTTTTTTCTGACTTTTTTTTTACTTGCTTGCTTGGTTTCTAAGCAACGCTGACCCAGTGACCCGGTGACTTTTCATATTGGTCATATTCTCACTAACCTTTTCTTTTTGTCATTCAGACTAATAAATAATGCATGAACACAAATGGATATTTACATTTAATGGTAATGTGTTGTAGTGCTACATTACTGATTTAAAGTATCATTTGGCTAAACCACCAACTATCAAGACCTGTTTATTGATCTGTTTGTTTGTGTCTGTGTGTGTGTGTGGGTTTGTGGTGCAGAATCTTGTGTGTTTAGTATGCAAGATGGGACTATGCAGGGATTATGTCCAGAATCAAAAGCAATTTGATGAGATTGTATTTTGGCATAAGTGCATGTAACGTGAACCATGTGCCTCACTAGAGCCAGGCTGTGGTAATTTGGGCTGTGTGTGCAAGTGTGTTTAAGTGCGTGTTGTGTCATTTGGGAAGCAGCCATGTCTGGGTCATAGTGTATTTTTGGATAAGGCTGGCTTGGATCGCTAGACTGGGTTGTAAAGTGGCATGTGTCTGTCTTTGTGTTTGAGTATGAATAGGTAGTTTTTTATTAAAGGGTCTAATTTTCTCCTTTAGGCAGAATAAACATTTATTTCTTAAGCACCATTTTTAAATTATCTGTCTTAAGAATTGTTATAAATGGCACTTGGATACATTTAGAAATAATAAAAAAAATAGTAAAGAAATGGCAACCCAATTGTGGAATCAAACACTAGGAAACATGGTATCATGCCTCACTCTAGGAGTTGATTTGTTACATTTTCCCACTGACAGAGAAATGTCAGTCTATAATTTTGATGGTAGGTTTATTCTTACAGCCAGAGACAGAATAAAAAGAAAAACATCCAGCAAAACTTCATTCATTCATCTTCTATACCCGCTTATTTCGGAACATTGGGCGAGAGGCAGGGGTACACCCTGGACAAGTTGGCGCGGTGGCATAGTGGTTAGCATGGGCGCCTCACAACAAGAAGGTCCTGGGTTCGATTCTCAGAGTATTTCTGTACAAAGTTCGAAAAACATGTACATTAGGTTGATTGGTGATTCTGGACTGCTTATAAGAGTGAGTGAATGTGTGTGGTTGTTCGTCTATGTGTGGCCCTGCGATGGACTGCGACCTGTACAGGATGTACCCCTGCCTCTCGCACCCTGTGACCCAGAGCTAGGAGATAAGCGGATATAAATGAAAGGAAGATGAATGAATGAATGATCGAATGAATGAATAAAGTAAGATGAATGCATTGCCTCAAAAAACAATAAAGTGATGTACATTATTAACGTATTTAAACCATATGGATCTTTTTAGGGCACCGTGGTGGCATAGTGATTAGCACGGTTGCCTCACAACAAGAAGGTCCCGTGTTCGATTCCTGGGCAAGGGATCTTTCTGTGCAGAATTTGCATGTTCTTCCCGTGCCTGCATGGGTTTCCTCCAGGCACTCTAATTTCCTCCCACAGTCCAAAAACATGTACATTAGGTTGATTGGTAATTCTAAATTGCCCATAGCACTGAGTGTGACTGTGTGTATGTGGCCCTGAGATGGACTGTCAAACTGTCCAGGGTGTATCCCTGCCTCTCACCCTATGTGGGATAGGCTGCTGCAGCCCCCTGTGACCCCAAGGTGGGGAATAAATGGGTTTAGAAGATGAATGAATAAATGAATGAATGGATGCTTTTTAATAAATGTATTTGTATTACCTTATATGTTTTGACTGATAAATATTTTAACAATTGCAAAAAATCCATCAAACATGAGGAATATTAGCTTCAATAATGAGAAGAAAATGTTTATGTACACCCCCCACTCTAGTGGCTCTAATGGTTTAATATCTTTACAAATAAGTTGGTCCTCAGTGGCTATATATTCTTTTTAAATAGATCCCATATGTTTAAAAAAATCCTAATACAGATTTCACTTTTGCCTCAGTCATATCAAATTACTTGTCCCAAATAAACATGAGGGTGGAATTTGGTCAGTAAAAAAAATTAACAGTTGAATTTGTTACCCTGCAGGCCCTCGTCCCGCATTCTACTGATTTGTCTGTCTGCTCCTGGAGAGAGGAGCTGCCTTTTAGTCTGGTCTGATCAGGGTGAAACACTATAGCACCCCAAGCAGAGGGTCAGCCTGTCTATCCTGCCCAATGCTGTGTGTGTGTCTCTGAGTGAAGCAGCATATGGACATTTGACCTCCGCATTTCATAAAATAAAAGTAGGCCAGCTGGTTACTATAGCTAATTGATTCGTGTTTTTTTTTAATCACAGTGTCACTTTCCGTAGGTTAACCAACCAAACTTCCTAAAAGAGGATAGAGATTTATTTAAATCATAAATCTGTCTGTCTGCAATTTATGACTTTTGTGTTAAAGTAACCAAATTGACATCACAGATAGATCGATAGAGATAGAGTTTAAGCAACCCTAATTGATCCTAATGTCAATTTATAATCTGCTGGGTTCCCAAAGTAACAACTTCATTATTTAACTTCAATATTTAGTGGAGCCACGTATTGCTGAAATAACAGCCTATAGATGCTTTTTATAGTCTACTTATATTTTGGGGATGTTCAAGACTGAGGGATTGGGATGGACATTCTGGAATGTTGTATTTGTGTCTGTGCCTGAATTTCTTGGTACAATGTTTGAACAACCCAGGCATAACTTTAACTTCTTGGTCGTTCCTTGAACATTGTTTTTGAGAATCTGCTGATACCTATCCATGTGCCCCTCAACTTTGACAAGGTTTCCAGTAGCTGTGCTTGACAAGGTTCCTCCTGGAACGCTGCGTTCTTTTTGCACCATGCCTCATCTATCTATCTGTAAGTTTATTTATACATAAATACATACATACAGTTTTTAAAACAATTATGTTAACCTCTTGCATTGAGCTGTTTTTCTGCAGAAATTACTAATAAAATGTGATCTGATTCACCTCAAGTCACACAAATAGAACATACAATATACTTAAAACACAATAAACACTACCTCTTATATTTTTTCCTCTTTATTATACATACCAACAAAATTTGTCCAGTACTGGAAAAAATGATAAATTAAAAACCCATTGGCATGACCAGCTGTTCGAGTCTCCTTTGGCAGCAATTCCTTTAAGTATTCTTAGAGTAGTTCTGAAGGAGACCTGAATAACCTTCAGAAGGTTTTTTTATCATAAAATTGCTTCTGCTAAAAACATCCGTAGGATGTCGAATGTGAACAGCTCTCTAGACATATTTTTAAAGCATCTCTATTGGGCACAGTTCCTTTTTCTAAAGTATGTACTCTGTGGATGTGGATAAATCAATTTTGTATGTGGATGTGAATACCTCGAGTGTCCTGCTGCATCACCTAACTTTTACTAACCTTCAGCAGCTGGAGAGTCACCCTGACCTTATTCTCTAAACCCTCTGTGAATGCATGTGGAGCAGACACTAAAGCAAAGCTCAAATTATGTAGTTTTTACATCATGATTGATGTTTTATTTTTACAATGTCTTCAAACTTACCAGATTCAATTACATGGGTAAACATAGTGTTCTCTACAAAAATGTCATGTGATTAGTTTGAATCAAAACTGAAAGAGGGGTTATAAAAACATACAGATTGCTATATTGTAACATTAAAGCAAGGAGGCGGTGCGGTGGTGTAGTAAGTAGCATGGTCGCCTTACAGAAAAACGGCCCGATGTTTGATTCTCAGACAAGGGTCTTTTTGGGCAGAGTTTGCTGTGCTTGTGTGGATTTACTCCAGGTTCTCCAATTTGCTCCCACGGTCCAAAAACTTTTACATTAGTTTAATTGGTGATTCTAAATTGCCCATAGGTGTAAATGTAAATGTTTGGTTGTTTTTCTATGTGTGTCCTTGCAATGGACTGGCGGCCTGTCCAGGTTGTACCCCTGCCCCTCACCCTATGTGTGCTGGCATAGCCTCCAGCAGACCCTTACGTCTCCAAGGAATAAGAGGGTACAGAGAATAAATTAATGAACCAAAGCAAGAGACAGTTTCTAAATGAAAAGAAAGTAATATCACATTAAGTAAAACTAATTCAACTTGTAAGCTCTAATTAAAGATTAGTAATTTGATTTGATTATTTCTTTAATATATTGCTCACTGACATTTAATTTATTATTACATATTATATATATAATATTGCATTAGACGAAGCCACAAGATTATTAATCAGGGTAATGCAAGGAATGTGCTGGAAGATATTCTATCCACTTTTATTTTAATATTAAATAAAACATGATCAGAGAATAGAGAAAAAGCTAATTTACATACATCTGATATGCTTAAAGTACACTCTTTAGTCACAAATCATATGATTTCTCCCATAATAATACTAATCATGAATACATAATGGAATATTTGCAGTTACTTAAAAGCTAGTTACATCCAGGGGTATAAATTTTGTTTAACTGTTGGTGGGGAAAATGAAAATAATATTTTTTAAGAACAATTTTTGAAGGGGACATAAATAATACAGCTAAAATTGTTCTTGTAATCATATCTATACACATAGGAAAGTCTTACTACTTGTGTAGCAGGAAAACCAGGCCGTTATATTCCTTACAAACTTTTTCTCTGGTTTAACAAAGAAGCTGACTGAATTAACCATAATAAAATTTGAACATTTGAATATAATGACATCTTTAACTGCAGAAATCCCACTAATCGCCTGCTTAATATCATATTGAGCAATGAAACCAGCCTGGTAAATATTGATACATTTTAAAAAATCTAATTTTATTTGTAACATGATTATTTTATTTGAGACCATACAACATATATTTTTTTGCATATCCCACCTTGGTTTATTTGGGAGTGCATGGTAAGCTATCATGCAGTGCCCCTGGAGCAGGAATGTTTAAGGGTCTTTCTCAAGGACCCAGCAATAGTGTCGTTGTCAAATTTCCATCAAGTTGTTCATTAAAGACAAGACAAGAGTAAGTTTACAGTGTGTTTAAGTACGTTAACAGTGCGCTTGTAGTAACCTACAAAGCTAGCAATAACAGAGACATACTTTGAAAAGTAACCAGTGAGAAATTAATGAATGTCCTAGCAGTACACCTTTCATTTGACAAATCATTAGTGTTGTTTATAAGCAGAAATGGAAATTTGTCACGTGGGTTTAATACTTGCATTTCTAATTACCTTCATTTGCAATAACTCATCCACTCAGGTCAAAAGCCATCTCTAGCAAGTGTATAAACTTTTTGCGAATTTGAATACAAACACAATAAACCGGGACAGTGCTGGACTGGGACAAAAATCAATCCCTGGCATTTTGGCCAAAACCAGCCCACTACAAATGATCACAAATACTACCTAACTTTGCACTCCCTTTCAGCATCTGTCTAAAGGGCTTGTTTTTTTCCCCGTGCAATTTTTCAGCATCTTCTTTGCATTTCTTTTTTATCTCTCTGTCTTGACTATGTGACAGATATACACTGACTAGGCACACTTGCACAGAACCCAAACGGGGAGTTGTCTAAAGATACAGTTGGGTCTATATAATCTGCAAAAAATCCTACCCTAACTTGTTTGACAAATTCATTACACTACGGCAAAGGCCTCATCTCTATCAACTAATCCAACAGAAAAAATTAATAGGATGTTGTACGGGCCATTCAGATAAAACCTAAATATTCTTTCCTTCCCATTGTGACAAGCTGTTAATATCTAATAGAACAGACCAAAAGAAACATTTTGTTAAGGTTTTTTTTGAAGAACCAATAAATGAAGTAAATGATTTCTTTTTTCTCCTCATGCTTAAAGTTGTGGTTATAGTTAAATTAGTGGTGCAGGAATTAGCTGCACTTCTGCAAATCGGTTAACACGGGAATGTATTTTCACAGCAAGGGTGAGAAATGTTTTTAAAGTTGAATGCCCAATTTCAACATTAAGAGGCCTTCTTTTCTTATTCCCTAATTCATTACGGACGGCAGCGGAAAGAATAAACAGCGGGAGTGAGTTAGATCGAAGGAGCAGGGTTGAGGTTCAGGGCAGACAGTGCTAGATATTAATTAAGTCCAACTAAGTACAGGTTTCTTGCTGTCTGGCTCGCTGTCACAACACACACAGCTGGGGCACATTAGGAAATAGTAACTGTGGTTTATGACCAAATCAGCAGGAACATAAATGTGTTTGTGTGTGTGTGAGGGGGTGATAGGGTATCAATATGCTTGCTACTGCATATACAAGTGGATTTTTGTTCAAATAAATACTTTTGTCACATGGAGCAAATAACACCACATGATGAGTTCATTATTGAAGTAATTTATTCAAAATACATGACAGATTTCTTGTTCAAGCTGAGGAAATGTATGATCCAGAGTGTAATTACGTGTATAATGTGTCAGTAAATATTCACTTATTAAACTATTGAGGATTGTGAAAATAATTGTGAAATAAACAAAACATTTAACTTTGCTTGGATAGATTTCACTCAAATTGAGATTTATAATTCCAAAACTAACAGTGAGGCCTGTGTAATTGTATATTTATTTATTATGGAGCCCTCCGACTTACTGAATACACATTTATCTCACACCACCAGGTTGGAGGGTAATTGCTTTCTCTTTGTGTTTGGAGTGTGTAAGTTCTTCCAATGCATTCCACTGTTTCATTCCTGGTATTTAGCAGACACCATTTATCCAAAGTGACTTGCAATATCATTTATTCAATTGGTGATGAAAAGGCCATGCTCAGGACCCTAGCAGTAATAGCATAGTGGTAGCAGGGAATCAAATATACAATCTTCTGATCATCTTACATTTACATTTACAGCATTTAGCAGACGCTCTTATCCAGAGCTTTCAATACAATACTGATCTTAACCACTGTGCTACCACATCAGATTCTTTCTTCAGGTACTCCAGTCCCCCCTCCCCCCAGGAAAAGTGTTGTAGGCTGATAGGCATCTCTAGTCTGTGGTACTTAATTGTGTGTGTGTGTGTGTGTGTGTTTAGTCTTAGCCTTAATGGCTAATAACCTTTGGCTAAAAATCTGATACAACTGTTTTGATTCTCTCTGATAGTTTTTAATCTAGTATATTTCCAGAGGACATGTTTTCTTTTTAACACTTATTTGCACAATATACCATGGTTGTTCCTTCTATTTTCCTCCTCAACTTCATATTTTAACATTCTCAAACATCATGTGAAATTAAGCCAATTGTTGCTGATTGGCATTTTGGTCAGATGCATTTTGAACACTTCAGACTTGGTAATGTCACTTCTAGTCTGGCTTCACGAGACTAGTGTGTGTGTGTGTGTGTGTGTGTGTGTGAGAGAGAGAGAGAGAGAGAGAGAGAGAAAGAGAATTTCTACACAAAACGACTTGCGAGGTTTTGCTCCAGGTACTCTGTTTTCCTCCCACAGTCCAAAAACATGTACATTAAGTTGATTGTTAACCCTAAATTGCCCATAGGAATGTGTGTGTGTGGTTGTTCGTCTATGTGGGGCCCTTCGATGGACTGGCAACCTGTCCAAGGTCTATCCCTTACTTTTGCCCTATGTGCGCTGGGATAGAAGGCGCCGGGTTGGTTCTCGGGCAAAGGGTCTTTCTGTGTGGAGGTTGCATGTTCTTCTTGGGTTTAATCCGTGTACTTTCCTCCCACAGTCCAAAAACATGCATACTAGGTTGATCAATGATTCTAAATTGCCCAGAGGAGTGAGTGAGTGAAAATGTGCTACCCTGTGATGGAACGGTGACCTATTTAGAGTGTAAAAAACTGGGATAGACTCCAGCAGACCCATGTGACCCCAACTTAGGGAATAAGCGGGCTAGAAGTTATATACACCCTGGCAGTTTGTCTTGCTGAAATCCTAATTTGACCTTCAGTTGAAGTCAGATTGTGTACGTGCATCATTAAGCACAGCTCTAAGTGTGTGTGCAAGGGTGTGTTACTCCAGCAGTGTGATAAATTCACTTTAATAGGCTGGAATGTGATTTCTTATCTATAGTTGTTAATGTATTTTCAGTGTTTATGACTTAGATCATTATACAGAAGAGACTTTTACCTGTAACTTTCACAAGTTGAAAACAACACAAAAGGAAAATGATGACGTGTTTTTCGACACATTTGCCGTACACACTCTACCGTAAAAGCTTCCACGTTAGTGATTATGACACCTCATTAATATTCTTTCTCACTCCCCGAAAGGACTGACATATATATATATATACTCTTTTTTTTTTTTTGCTATTAGCCAATTCAAATGAATGAAAATGTTTCTGCTGCCAGTATTGAGTGGAACGTCCCAGGAATTGGCGTGTGGGAGGCGGAAGAACAGCTTTGATAGGAAGCCAGTCAATCACAGAACTCCATGCACTCAATCATTTCTATCCAGAACCAATTCGCCATTGCCAGTTTAGCTACCAGCATGATTTTAAAGAGGTGGTGTGAAACTGTAGAGCTAAAAGAATCCTACACACATGCTGGTAAACAGGAGAAACACCACACGGGCAGTAACATGAGCTCAGGATCGACACTAGAGAGCTAAGAGCTGTGAGGCCACAGCACTACCCGCTGCACCATCACACCACATTACACTGATTAAGATCACAGGGGACACATTTACACACACACACACGCACGCTGGTGCTCCTTTCAAAGTAAATTCATTTAAGAAAATTTTTCAGAATATTATAATCCTTAATTAATTATCATCTGGAAATTACACAGGTGCAAACAAAGATCTACAGAGTTAAAAGAAATTGACAAAGTATTGAAAAAAGTAAAATAGATTGGATAATAAAGAAAAATAAATAGAGACTTTTGGAAAAAAAATTGCTTTATTTAGCCATTATACTTAAAATAACTAAATTGCAGCAAGAGTGAAAACAAAATGAAAACAGGTAAATAAGAGTAAGGGGTTAAAACAAAAGTAAAAAAAGGGAGAGAGGATACTTGACAGAAATAGAGCGAAAAATGACAAGATAAGTAAGAAGAATAAAAATATAGAAGAAGTTAAAAATAAAAAATAAAAAGCGAGAAAGTACCAGCAAAAATAAAAGAACGAAAAAGTGAACGAACAAAAGAAAATAAGAGTGTAAGTAATGAGAGAAAGGGCATGAGCTCATGTTTCTAGTGGGGCTTTGAGTATCTTTTATGATGACAGTTGTATAATTGAGGCCTGATTTCTCATCATCATGTGCTGTGCTGCAAACTTTAGCTTTATCCCTCTTTCTTTCTCACGCCTTATCTCTCTTCTCCCCCCCTCTCCCTCAACTCTCAAGGTCTTGTTGTTTTGGGTCTGATGTATTTGATTACAGCTGAAATGAAACACTACAGGTAGGTAAAGCTGCAGGATCTGGGCCAGACAGCCATTATAAAGCCTAAATATAATGTGGAAACTCCTAAACCACAATCGTCAACCACACACACTTAAACACTGTGTATTACACAACCCTGACAAAATAGACAAGAAATGCATAAATTTGAATAATAGCTACAAATCACCAATTACCAAGAGCTGGAGAGTGACCTATTAAATGGGAAAGCTAAAAAATTCATTTAAAAGAGAAATCGTCTCAATTTATAATCAACAGACTTGTGTTTAATGTGCTGAATAACTAGAATCTATCAAAGTTTTATCTTCTACAGGAAGTTTCAAATGTACTTATATTATTTTTTAATTGTCAGCTTTTTCTTGATTTTGATTCTGATCCTAAATTTTGGCAATAGAATTTTGGTCATTTCACATTTAGCTCAAAGATTGATAATAAAGTAATCCAGTTTACACTGTTAGAAAATAGATTGCATTGTGTGAAGTCTATTTTAAAATCATTCTTGTGATTTCAGTCATTTATGAGTTTTTTTGGCAAAGACAAGCCCCCTAAGGGCCCTGCACAAGGGCCTAACAGTGACAATGTTGCAGGATTTAAAATAATAATCTTCTGATCAAGAGTTTCATAAGTAGGTGAAAGTGGTAGCTCAGAGGCAAATGTCTTAAATATCCAATTGGAATATCAGGTCGATTCCCATCTTCACAATGTTAGCACTGCTGGCCCCCTGATATTAGCATATTAGCCCATTGTTCAGTTGCATTAAGTTGTATTTTGTCTAGTTTCTTTATTAATTTAGATATACAGGTTCTGTAAAGAAGCAAATTATAGAAAATATAATTTTTTTTTTAATTTTAGAAAGATTTATATATAGAAATATAAGAAGTCAACTATTTAAAATGTGGACTTTATAAATATATTACCAAGAATATTCTTGTAGGTTTAGAGATTCAAACCAAAAAAGCTTTTACCCTTTTTCTAATCGGAGTTGAACGTTATCTTACGTATGCTCTTCAACTCCACCCAGAAACGCTAACAGGCCATGGCGCCTATTTTATTATTCTCTCACTAACTATAAAGTCACGGGAGCTCCTGGGATTGGCCTCTTTATGCAAACACTGGAGTAAGCAACAAATATATAAATAGGAAACTCCTTGCCAGCAATGAGCTCAGGCTAACACACACCTGAAAACCATGACATCAATGCTGTCTGTATTTACCCAACCCAGTCACTGTTTTTTATCACATGACCAACACATAAATCTACACAAACAGCATTAACAGAATAGCAGTCACTAATCAATTTC
Organism: Sisor rabdophorus; assembly: GCA_026260075.1. Taxonomy (NCBI): domain Eukaryota; kingdom Metazoa; phylum Chordata; class Actinopteri; order Siluriformes; family Sisoridae; genus Sisor; species Sisor rabdophorus. The sequence goes on from JAOTQW010069812.1 coordinate 11,043, forward strand.
CAGTGGATCATCGAACATACTATGTTGTCAAAAGTTTGTGAAACCCTTACCAACACACAAGTGTTTATCCCAAACTGGTATAGCAAAGTTGGAAGTCTAGGATGCCTTTGTCATTCATTCATTCATTCATTCATTTATTCGTTCATCTTCTATACCTGCTTATTCCCTAACTCAGGGTAACGGAGGTCTGTTGGAGCCTATTCCAGCACACATAGAGCGAGAGGTAGGGGTAGACCCTGCACGGGGAGAACATGCAAACTTCACACAGAAAGACCCTATGCCCAGGACCTTCTTGTTGTGAGGCAACTGTGCCACTACGCCACCAGGATGCTTTACTAGGTTAAGTTAATAATTCGCTTTACTGGAACAATTGCAACACTCTTCGAGCATAACGGAAGTGAAGGAACTCAAGTGCTGCTTAAAATACCCTGAAATATTTTGAAAGAAAAATATTTCATCGCAGGGCCACATACAGGGCAGTTTCGAGCACCCGGAGGAAACCCAGGCAAGCACAGGGAGAACATGCAAACTCCGCACAGTAAGACCAACGTGCCCAGGAATGGAACACAGACCTTCTTGTTGTGAGGCAACCGTGCTAACCACTACGCCCCTCACTCAGAATTACAGTCGGATATCACTAATACTTTTGTATCGGAATAAGTTAGTCTTAATCTGAATAAGATTCAATTAACTAAATATATATGTGTAACAATAAAATAATCTGTTAATACCAAGAAGATCTGAGTGAAAATATGTAGGAAAACTCAGTGTGTTATGTTTCATATTTCAGAGATTGTCTGGAGAAACAGGAACCTGGAGAAGAAAATAGAGAAGCGTATTTTTGCTATAGCATCATCGTGACAGTTTCTTATTTAAAAGATTGGCACAAATTTGAGAAACTATTAAAGCATGTCTATAATTGCATGAAAAATGAGGTAACTCGATTCACAATATATGAGCTCATGTTTTGGAGGTAACCCAAACTGCCAGTTGATTTATCTTTTAGTCTATCTGTAAAACCTGTACATAGGTCACATGTTAAATATGTCTAAAAAAGATGTCTTTAAAAGTGTTGCACTGGGATTTATAGAGCTGGACCTATTCGTAGATCCTCCAGTCCAAAAACATGTACATTAGCTTGATTGGTGACTCAAAATCTGCACACTGAGTGTGAGTGTGTGTGGTTGTTTGTCTATGTATGCGATGGACATATATAGAAGATGGGTATAGAAGATGTATAAACTATAATATAATATTAATTCTGCCTCTCTTATTTAAAGAATCCTGTAAAGGACAAGACACAAAGAGCTGTGCTTACCTTTAAAAGTGGAGGACATAACCAACTATAAAACCCAGTTTAATAAGGGACCGAAGTTCATGTCAGTTTCATGGTTGGCGTTTCAGTGATTGTCCAATTAAACAATGTTTTATTTTAAAGTTGAGACTCATATTCTATTTTCTGGATAGGGGAACTATTTTCTTTTTGTTGATTGCTTCTTGCTTATTGATACTAGCAGAGGCAAAAGAAATTGCTACTATATTGAAAGGTAAGGTGATTAAAAAGATTCCACAATATCAATAAAAACATTATTGTTTTGTTTTTATTTGTCTAAAAACATCTAATGTCTGCTTATTTTGTTATATTCATCAAAAAGCATTTATTTTTAATAAATATTATATATTATCCAGGGGAGGGTGGTCCATTTTACTGGGGCTTTTACTGGGGACTGATACACCGCTTAATTCCACCGCTATCATATTGTGTTTATAAAAATCCATTAATACTATACAAAAACACAATATAACAAAGCATGTTATTACAGACAAAGAGACATTTTGCGTATTTATTGTGGAACCCATTTTTATTAAAGCAAGAAACTTCATTAAGACTGCAAACCTTTAAACTAGACTGCAACTATACCATGTACATCATCTTGAGTAGTTCAGAATGAATATTTATCTAATTACATAACAAATTACATCAAACTGTTAATACATTAAAAGTCTGTATAATGAAATGGTGAATTTCCAAGGCTAATAGCTTCAGGGTTAACTGACCTCTTCTTATGAAGTCTAACTTTTCTCAAAAAAGTCCTTGAAAATTGATTTTTAAGTACGTATAAATTTAATTTCTTTTGGCATTAAAATTTTTATTCATCTGTTCAGAAATGTTTTGCTAGTCAATCAGAGGACAAAAAAAATGCAGTCTAGCTAGCTGTCTGCCAAAAGTGATCTAATTAGTTAGAAACAGTCATTAAACAATCTTACACTGTTTATATAGTTTAAGTTACATGGGCACCACTAGTGATTTTGAAGGACCTATGCAGACTGTACATGTCAGTACATAGAAAGTAAAATCTGATTAGAAAAAAAAACGACATATACATACACACACTGAAAGCAGTGCAGCCGAGATAAATGCTACTAAATAATTCGAATAAACTGTAAATTAATATGGGCGGCGCGGTGGCGCAGTGGTTAGCACCGTCGCCTCACAACAAGAAGG
>JAOTQW010069827.1:0-13544 GCA_026260075.1 Sisor rabdophorus
CCTCTCGCCCAATGTGCACTGGGATAGGCTCCAGCAGACCCCCGTGACCCCGGAAGTTCGGGAATAAGCGGGTACAGAAGATGAATGAATGAAGTCTGCCTGATGAATAAATTGCCTGTTGAAGATTTTAGATTCTGATGGAAAATTTAATCCCCAGCATGACCAACATGCCACTCAGTCTGTCTGCCAAGTGCTATGAATAAAATTTGTAACAGAATGTTTCCTTTGTGTGAGTCTCCAGGATACAGATTTCTTCAGGAACCCATGTGGCATGATGGACAACATGTTGACAGGCATGAGAAGCCGAATGGAGGAAATGCACAGAAACTTTGTAAGCGCCCACATTAAAACCCTCCATTGTTCTTTCTTAGTTGTGTTGGTTTACCTAGATTGTTTTCTGAACTTTCTCTCAGGAAAACCTGCAGTCCGACTCTAACTCGCACGCATTCAGCTCCTCCACAGTCACAACCTACTCTAAAGTTGGAGACGAGCCAGCCAAAGTTTTCCAGGCCTCTACCCAAACTCGCTGTGCCCCTGGAGGGGTATGTACAGAGCACATAATATAATTTTTTTTTATTCTATGCCATCAAATTTGCACAGTAACATGTGTGCATGTCTAAATAATGTATGTGTGCATAGATTAAGGAAACAAGAAGGACTCTGAGAGACACTGAGAGTGGACTAGAGAAGATGTCTATTGGTCATCACATCAGTGACAGGGGACACGTCATTGAGAAGAAACACAACAGAAAGACGGGAGAGAGAGAGTTTAATCAGGACTTTCAGAACATGGATGAAAGTAAAAAGTTCAATTATCGTTTACTAAATGGCTACCTGCTAATCTATCAATATTATCATCATATTATCATCCTTAACTTATCTATCTACATCCCATAATCCACCCTGATCTTTTGAACCTTGTAGCTGAGGCGCAGGCCTTCGATGAGGAGTGGCAACAGAAAGTGTCTGATTTTCAGCCAGCTGCACAGCTGTCCCATCTGGAAGCCCCGAGAACCAGAGCGAATCAGCGAGCAGCCATCACCGGCCATGAACACACACAAAGGTTCACATATCTAACCACGATTTCTTACTTTTTTTATGCTCAGTGTATGTGTTAACCTAACTTCATTTATCCTCTATACCCACTTATTCCCGAACACGGTCACGAGGGCCTATCTGGAGTACCCAGAGAAAACCCACGCAAGCGCGAGGTGAACTTGCAAACTCTGCACAGAAGTCCTTTAATACCGCAACATAAAATTCCCTTTTAAATAATCTATAGAAACTTAAATCAGTGGGTGGCATGGTGGTTCGATTTCCAGGCAGGGAAGTTTGCAGTTTGCTCCTTGCACTTGTGCGGGTTTACTCCATGGTTCTCCGGTTTCCTCCCACAGTACAAAAACATGTACAATAGGTTGAATAGTGATTCAAAATTGTCCATAGTAGTGTGTGTGGTTGGTTGTTCGCTCGTGGTTGTGGTCCTGCAATGGACTGGTAACCTGTCCAGGGTATCCCCACCTTTCGCCCTTTGTGCGCTGGGAGACCCCTGTTAAGGAATAAGCAGGTATGGAAGCTGAATAAATGACTGAACTTTTTCTCTATTTTCTTCCTGTTAAAACCATATAGTGGAACATTATAGGCTCTACTGTTCTGAAAACATTTAATCCCAGGCAGTGGTGGGCAGTGCATTTGGTACCTGGCCCTACCAATTAATAACCTCTTAATACCACCACTATCATGTTGTGATTATAGAAACTATTAATATTATACAAACACCATATAAAGTGGCGCAGAATTACAGACAAAGAGGCATTTCACATATTAAGGATAAAAAGCAAGATACCCTGTTAAAACAACTCTAAACCTCTACAACCACTGTACCACCTACATCATCTGGAACAGTTCAGAGTCAATATTTATCTAAAAACATCACAAAAACAAAAAATATATAATAAACTATATAATGCATTTAAAGGCTTTAGGTCAGTGTTACCGTTCGCTGCACTGGTGTGGAAGTGGTGAATAAATTCTTTCCTTCTGTGAGACAAGCTAGTTATCTTTGGGGTTAGCTAAATTCTACTCAAAATGTCTAACTTCTCTGGAAAAATCTGCTCTAAAATGTATTTTTAAGTGTGTCCAAGAAAAATAAAATTCCTTCTCTCTTTGCTAGTGTTTATAGGAAGAAGGAATGCTGATCCTATTGTACGCCAACTAGCAGGCTTCGTGTGGCGGGTTTAAAATCTAATGATATTAACCAAATAGCAATCTGACACTGCTTATATAGTTTAAGGCACTACTGATTCTAAAGGCTTTGGGCAGATTATGTTATTAAAATTTTTGTACTGCATAAAGTTTTTAAGATATTGTTAATTGAATATGGAAAACTTCCTTCACAACTTATATAATTTTTAGATTATAGATGAACAATTAATTAAACATTTTGTTTCTTTCTCCAGAGAAAAAAAAACACAACCAGCAGCCAAGGAGAAAAAAACACACATTTCTCAGCTGAACATTCAAGGCCCTGGCAGGAAGAAGCACTAAAACATCACAAACTGAAATAAAGTTCTGTCAGCCAGAATGTCCTTAATAAATTTTCATTTAGTTTAATCTTTACTAAAAAGATTTAGTGGTTTTCATGCACAGCACAGTCGTTGGACAGTAAAAAGTAAGTTGGATTCTTTAGCATGTTATTTTTTTTAAATAAGAGTCACATACCAGTGTGTTACCACTTGCTGTTTGTCTTGGACAGGTTCACTTTTACTGCTTGTAAAACTCTATTCATGAAAATACAATTTTTATACAATTGTTTGTTATTTAATTTTCAGGTTGTTTTGTGTTGAATTAAATTGAACAGTCCAAAAGGTAGCAGTTATCGTGCCAGTGCAGTAAATATTCCATGCATTTTAATTTAAAATGGAAAAGTCTGTATGAGCATGTCATTGTAAAGGTCTCCTGCTTGGGACCCTTAAAAAAGTATGCAGCAACACTAGTTAGATAAAAACATGTATTGTGTTCTTGTAGCCGAGTGTCATATATGCCATTCAAATCTGTAATCAGTGTTAGATTAATTATACTGTATACTGAGAGAGAATAGGGGGAAAACCGGGAAAACCAGTAAGTATTGTCACAGTCACAGGGTTTGTAATGAAATGTATTAAGTGTAGGATACAGGCAAGATCTCAGACAAGACTAACTATGACAGCATAACTAAAAGGATGAACAGGGGGAAAGGCATAGACTTGAGGGATCCCTGTTATGTAAAGCAACCAGACACCCTCACCGTCTGAGTTTGGAAGACACATTTAAACATACGAGATCTCCTTTATTTAAGGGAAATCTAACAGTGCAATGTCTGGTTAAATAGATATGTTTTTAGTCTAGACTTAAATACTGTGACTGTCTCTGATTCGCGTCATTTAGTGACATAAAACTTTTTCTGGTCATGTTCCTAAGATGAAAAAATGCTACCCTGGTGAGATTATCTATTTGGGTTCCAAATGAAAATTTATAATCAATGATCACACTCAGGTGTTTGACTGTAGCGCTTGATGAAACAGAAAAACTGTCTATACAGCATGCTGGCTACCAGTGGCCCCAGAACCAAAACCTCTGGACCTGAGCCAGGCGAGTTCCTTAAATCCCTACTACTTTTTCTAGTCTTTGAAGAAGGATATTATGGATTCAGTAAAACAAGCAGAGAGACAGAGCTCTGATCAGAGGCCAATAGGAGGTCATTTACTACTTTAACAAGAGCTGTCTCTGTACTGTGATGCTGCCTAACTCCTGATTGATGCATTTTGTGTATGTTATTTCTTTGTAGAAATGAACAAAGCTGCTGCGCTACCACATTTTCAAATATTTTAGAGATAAAAAGGAAGGTTTGATATGGGCCTGTAGTTTAAAAGGTCCCTGGGGTTAAGATCAGGTTTGTTGATCTGTGCTGATAACTGCTATCTTAGCTTGAACAGTTAATTATTTTCAGTAGGGGTTCCGTTACAACCTGTACAACCTGCTTATGTAAATGCATTGGAATGGGATGCTGAAACATGTTGATGAATTTGCAGAAGAGATAAGTGAAATTAAATCAGCCTCTTCTAGAGAGGTAAAAGATGCAGATTTTTAGTTGTGAGATTATCCTCAGACTTGATGGGAGGGATCTGGTTTTAAAGTCTGAATTCTCTGTCTAATGTTCACATTAGGCATCAGTTTGTCCCTGAGGTTATGCAGTCACGCTGTGCGTAAGCAGCTGTAGTCATAAGTTTTCAGCACCTTCACTGGAGAGTGGGGTTGTCCCCAGTCACCATGGCGATATGATGATCAACCCTAGGCTGGACAACAGGAATTCAGATTGAAGAGGGGGTTTGTATCACAGGCAGCTTAGGTGTGCCCCCGGTTGTAGTTTTATTAATGTGCCATACTGACAGACAGCCTGCATTCTTTGATCGAAGTAGGCCTGTCGGAACATAAGACATTCGCAGTTGACTCAGGTACTGCGACACGAGACCATTTAATGCTTTATAGGTCAGAAGTAGTCTTTTAAAATTGATGCGGAATTTCATTAGAAGCCAGTACAGTGTGGATAAAATAATGGTGATATGTTCATGTCTTCTAAAAGCTTTAAATAATCCATACTGGATGAAATATTATAAATTATGTTCTTTACACATTTCTCAATTTTATTTAACTGAGTTTGCATCTGGCATAACTGAGAACTGAGATGTTACTTTTATCCGCATAACAGTAAAAACTAATATCATGCTCTATGTTGCCAAGAATCATTCCCTTAATTCCTACTACCTTTTCTAGATTCTCACCTACCTACCTACCGACCCAATTTCTTTAATTAATGGGGATGGCCGAGAGTGGTTGACTAATGTACCAATATCCACTCCAGCAACAGCAATATATTTAGTATAACCACTTTTAGTACAAATTTAATCCTCATTAATCCACAATGTCATACAGGTCCTAAATTAGTAGTAGTAAAATCATTAAAAAAACTCAAATCACTGTAAAAATAATACTTGGCCTTAAATCTATATCCTCATTGATTATTGTATCAATATTTGTGTTATTTTGTCATGTGAAAAAAGGTGAAGGATCAGAGTCACAGGTGAGGTCAAACAATTACATGATATTCTATTAGTGAGATTAGTATTGTGACAAATATTAGAATGATACAGTGCAAATCCTTATTATAAACATTTATTTATTTAATAAGATATTGACATTCCCACTCAATTTCAAAATTAAACCTACATAGCATTAAACTAAAGATTATCAGAAATGCAAGGGATGTACTGTGAACCTTAGTATAAAGGAAAAGTGTGTATTCTGTGCTGTTCTGCTATCAAACCTACATTTTGGATTATAGCACTTTTCTTTTTTTTCCTCAGGATTGAATTAAACAGCAGTTCAATAGTCTGTAATTGTGTTCCAAATATAATTATAATGAAATTGTAACCTTTGAAACAGAATGAATATTCAATTTCATATTCATTTTAATTGAAAATTTTTATTACATTTTTATTACGCATATAAAAACAAAAGTGTTGAAAATGACCAATCACAGCCGTATATCATTATTTAGTGACAGATTTAATTTTGGCTACCACAAGTGACTAAATAATACAAAAAATTCATAAAGAAGCAAAAGCTTGTTGCTTGGCACCGGGACCCTGTGACATCACTCGACTATCACCCAACATCAACTGTTTCTTAACAGTGTTACGGCGACCACTGAGAAAAGCTCTGAGCAGTTACTTATTAGCTTTGGAATTTAGATGCAAAGACCGAGTTGAGACGAGATTTCTATATTACAGCAAAACGTGTATTTATATAATGTAACATTATTTGATATTAAATCCATTGAAAATATAAATGATTTTGTAGGAAAATCTTAGCTTATTCAGTCTGGAACAGTACATGGTAACAGTATCTAAAGGACATGGAATGAAACTTTGAAAATATTCAAAGGAGTCAAAGGCAAACAAAGCGATGGATCTTCTTCATGAGGAATCTGATCACCCTCTGATGAAGAGGCCAAAACAAAAGAGGAGCACAAACCCCCAGGAAAAAGGTCTGTCCAAAGGCCCACCTTTTCAATTAAACACACCTTTAAGAATCAATGTCAGAATCCTGAAACAATTAAATATTCTCTTTAATAGATCAACTGTCGACTGAGAGCCATTCAGAATCATTGTGCCGTCACTCATTGATATCACTCAAGCAGAATTCAGCCAAAAGGAAAACACCTACTACCATACAGCTGAAAACAATGCCAGGAGAGAAATCAGTGAAAGTAAATGTGCATGGGAAAAGACAGAAAACAAACACACGCTGGTGGGGCATGAAAGGTTGGTCCAAAGTCTCACCTTTCATATTACAGAAATGCTGGACTGTTAATTGCTGTAATGCCTCAACACCAATGCATTGAATTCCTAAAAGTATATTCGATAGGAGCAAAAGAAGGAACGTAAATCAGTAATATTTCAATAATGCTTTTCATTTTAATAAGTGTTTCTGCTTGGTTTAACAGAGTTTTTAAAATGCTACACTCTTGAAAAAGAGCTGCATGGAGACTGTCATGGGCCAGTATATACAGGGGTGAGGAAAGCCAATGGGAAAGAGGTAAATTACAGCAAAAAAATACTGTTAAACAATTATTAGCTTTTTGTTGTAAAATATGTGATAAATCATAGAGTTTTACTGATTGCAGTAACAGTATCTCTTCAATTATGGATTTGTTTACACCCTAGACAGGTCGCCAGTCCATCGCAAATATAGAGGAACACACACACACACACACACACACTCCTACAGGCAATTTAGAGTCACCAATCAACCTAAAGCGCATGTGTTTGCATTGCGTGAGGAAACCGAAATACCCGGGGAAACCCAAGCATGCGCGGGAAGAACATGCAAACTACGCACAGAAAGACCCCGTACCCGCGAATCGAACCCAGGACCGCCCATATTTATTTATATTTATGTTTTTTTTGTTAATACATGTACACAAACAATAGTAGAACACGCCCTTCATTTATCTGAAATGGTGTTAAACAATATACATGATGTAAAAATATAAACTGTAATATGCAAACTGGAACTTGGTTGAGTTTAGCTAACCAGTTACTGTGAATTAATGGGATTTCTGAGGTCATCCTCCACCTGCAGGCAATGGGGCATTTCTGCTGTCAGTTTTGAAAAACCGCGACTCTGCTGCATCTTAACTGCTGCGCCAGACTCAGCTGTCGTTCATTTATTTATTCATTCATCTTCTATACCCGCTTATTTCCCGGGGTCACGGGGGTCTGCCGGAGTCAATCCCAGCGCACATAGGGCAATTTTACAGTACTGATAAAACAGTATTTTAGTCTTAACTGACTAAAGTTAGTTAAGCTAAGTTAGACTTTAACATTAACACACAGGGAGACCCTGTTAAACGCTATAGGTTTTAACCTAAAGTAATACTGACAAATTATAAAATTTGAACAACCCATTTTTGGTGACTGATTTTCCAAAAAAATTAAAAATAATTTTGCAACAATCGATTGTGCAACACAACTTAAAAGAGAAAAAAGTATATACAATATGTGTATGTTACCATATAACTAACCGCAAATCTTAGGTAAAGGGGTGGCGTAGTGTTTAAGGTGTACTGGGTTTGATTTCCAGCACCATCAAGCCACCACTGTGAACCCCTGAGCAAGGCCTTAATTGCTCAATTCTACAAGGGACAAATTTAGAACTATTATATAATAATGTCTGCCCACAGATCTGTTCTAATTTGGTATGTTAAGTTGGATAGGGAGAAATAAAAGAAAGCTTTCTTCCTAAAGCTTTTTCCCACACAGTGATCAGATGAAAAATGTTTTAATGGTAACCGCAAATCTTAGGTAAAGGGGTGGCGTAGTGTTTAAGGTGTACTGGGTTTGATTTCCAGCACCATCAAGCCACCACTGTGAACCCCTGAGCAAGGCCTTAATTGCTCAATTCTACAAGGGACAAATTTAGAACTATTATATAATAATGTCTGCCCACAGATCTGTTCTAATTTGGTATGTTAAGTTGGATAGGGAGAAATAAAAGAAAGCTTTCTTCCTAAAGCTTTTTCCCACACAGTGATCAGAGGAAAAATGTTTTAATGGTATGGAATGGTAATGTAAACACTAAAGCATATTATTTATTTTTGTTGTGCAGGTGGCCATTAAATACCTGTTAAAGAACACTGCAGAATATTTTACCCTTGTAAGTGAATTACTTTATTTTTGTAACAGTTTTTTGTTGTCTAAATCTAAAAATAACTATTTTCAGTACCAAAACAAATGATAGATAAAAGACAACCAAGAACTGCTTTTAATTAAACAAATAAAAAAATAAATTGCTGATTTGTTGTACTTTATAATTTATTGTTTCGTTCACTAAATGACGAGATCAGATTTTTGATCAGCCTTTCTACTTTCTAATTTCTAGCTAATCAACACTAAAAATGTTCACTTCTTTTTTAGCCTGGGGTATTACGCAGTTTTCCTCTAGAGGCAGTGCTGATGGAGCGTTTGTCCAAACCACATTGCAGTCCATATGTAATAAAACTCTTGGAATGGTTTGAGACGCCCAGGGGTTTCCTCTTGATAATAGAGCAGCTCCACAAATTCGTCCCTCTCCACAAGTTCCGGGAATGCCTACAAGGCAGAATATCAGAAGATCTGTCACGTATTATTATTTGTAGAGTTGTTTGGGCTGCACTTTACTGCCGGGACAATGGTGTACTCCATCGAGACATACAGGAAAAAAATATTCTCCTAAATCCTGAGACCCTGGAACTGAAGCTGATCAATTTTGGAAACGCATTCCTACTCGAAGACAGACCCTATGAGACATTCAGAGGTAACTTAGCAATGATGTTTAAGGATTCGTAGATTATATCAGTGGTAAAATTTTCCTTTATGAACTTGCTGATGATGCTCATCCTCTGTATTTAGGTCATTTGATTTCCCTCCCAACTCAATGGATAGTTAAAGAGATTTGGACAGAACCTGCTACCATCTGGGATCTGGGTATTCTTCTTTATACCATGACATGTGGAGAAATGCCATTATGTTATCGTTTCCCATTGCTCATCAACGGTCTGTCTGAACGTGAGTTCAGTGAGTTTTCTTTTTATTCATTCCTGTAAACTAAGTTTATTGGCTTTTATTACGAATGGTTGGAATATGTTAACAATTTTTTTTAACTTTTAGATTATTTTTGATAGTTCACACATCATTTTGTTTAGCTTTAACTGAAACTGCCCTACTGCACACACAGCTTGCAACAGTCTGATAAATTGGTGTCTACAAAAAGATATCGAAAAACGTCCGACTTTTGAGCAGTTCCTCTGGCATGACTGGTTCTATGACAAGGTTATTGCATGCAAACAGAAATTCTTTACCATAAAATGGAAGTTTACAGTTGAAGACAAAATTATTAGTCTCCTATAAAATATTTTATTATTTTTGAAATAAATTCCAAGTTTGTATAAGAATAAGATTTTTTTTCTACACAGCATTTAAACATAATAGTTTATTTATAGCCCTTGCAATAAAAACAGACATTAGACATTAGATATTAGACACTAAGGAAACATTGTTCTTTGGGTTAAACGCCTCTCTCTTTTTCTCCAAACATAGGCAACATCTCTGTGGCTTTAAATCTCTGTGTCTTTAAATAGCTAAATAGCTTTAGTTTTGTCTTATCTGACCAAAGGACATGTTTCCAGTATGCATTATAGTTTTTATTGAGCTTTTCTTGATAGGCAACCTCGAAGCCGCTTCCTGTTCAAGGCTTTAGTGAAGTCTTGTTCTCCACTGTCTGGGCTCTTTTTATACTTTTTAAAAAACTTCACATTAGTTCTTAACACTTGAAAACATTTATATCCTATGTATCCTCCTTCTCCTTTATGAGCATGAACTCTAAACAAATGACTTATTATAACAGTTTTTCAAAATGTTTAATTTATTTCAGCCAAATTAAAAAAAGTCCCAATTGTCTAGAGGAAAGAAAAATATTATTTTTATATTTGCAAAACAATTACTATTTTACAGGGGGTCTAATAAATTTCTCTTTAACTGTAAATAGGTTAATGTTTAACACAGTGTAGATATGTTTTTATGTATATTCTATGTACCTACAGCTACTATCTCACTTTTTTGTTTCCTTAGGCTTTCTATTAAAGAAGAAGATATAAAAGCAGCATTGTAGTTTCTATCACCTTTTATGTTATCATTATTATTATTATTTTAAGTAATTTTAAGTTTCATATACTTTTGCATTCTAGATATATAAATAAGATAACTTAACTCTTTGGATAAATCCTTTTTGTTTAGTTAAACTTTTCACTTGAAAAGAATTAATGTTTTAGATGTAATAAAATATGTTGAATTGCATTGTGTTTATCAGTTTAAAGCAACAACAAAAAATTTTCAAATAAAAATATTCTTGGTTGAATAAAGAGGTGAATAAACTTTCACAAAAGAGGTCTCTCCAAAGTGAGATAGGTCCTATCCTGGACATTATGGAATTTTGTGAGCAGGATCACTGAGAAAATGGGTTGTTTTGGGTTATGGTTTTACCGTACTGCTGGCAATTTTGGGCCCCTATGCTATAGTATGAGCCTGCCCCCAGCCCCTGGGGCAATTTTGCACCACACCTACTATTTTATTACTGCTAGCACATTTACTACTAATTAAACAGATCTATGAGAGCCCCTGAAGTGTGTGGCACCTTGTACTAGGAGCAAGTGTCGCAAAGCAATGCAACAAGGTTGGATCTCTGATAACAATGTGATTGTGAAGACATTAAATGATTCATCTGTTAGCTTTTTGAAATAAAAATATTTATATGTATAAATCTTTTATACAAAAGGTATGTAAAAGGTATCTGCAGTAGACTCAGTTAAATGTATTTCACAATTTCTAGTTATTTCTGATTTTATTAGCAGGTCTGCTGTCATCTAAGACTCAAGCAGAGGCATCTTGGCCCTATTTGATAAGATCATGCGTAGATAATCTTATCAGGAAATTGAGGTAATGTTCAAAAAGACGAAATAAACAGAACATAAACAAAAAACCTCAACAATAAGAGGCTTATCTAAAGGCAAATTTTACATATTACAGACATTCTGTATTCTTGAGAGATGCATCTCTAAAAGTGAGGGAAACAAATATTTGATCTGCTGATGATTTTGTAGGTTTGGCCACTGATGAAGAAGATATCAGTCCATACTTTTAAATTTGGCTAAATCTAACAATGAGAAACAAAATAACATTCATAGAAGTGAGTGTGAGTGTTTGTGGTTGTTTGTCCATGTGTGGCCCTGCAATGGACTGACGACCTGTCCAGGGTGTCCCCCTACTTCTCGCCCTATGTGCACCAGAATAGGCTCCAGCAGACCCACGTGACCCTGAGCTCGGTAAAAAGCAGGTTAGAAGAAGAATGATAATTCAAATTAGTATTTGAACCCTTAACAGCAAAGCATTCAAGGTATCTTTTCTACAGGAGCTGAAGGACTCTAGTAAAGGGACACTTCTACAGAGAGTGTTCCTAGTCTCACCTCATTACCTGTATAAAAGATACCTGTTCAATCAATGAATGAATCATATCACAAACTCTATAACTACATGGGAGGATTTTGTCAATCATCTCAAGGCAGCTGGAATCATAGTCACTTACACCTGAAAGTGTTGTGGTCAGATGAGATCAAAATCAAGCTCTTTGGTATCAACTTTACTCACTTTGTGAAAGGATTGCTGACTATTACCCCAAGAACAACAAACCATTGAGTTGAGTTGTTTGGAGGTGCAGGAATGCCACCTATAACACCATCCCCACCATCAAACATGTAGGTGGAAGCATTATGATTTGGGGCGTTTTGATGCTGAGGGGACAGGACAACTTCAGGACCATGTACCATCAAAATCGCATAGCCCCAAATTCCCTTCCCTTAGCCAGGACAGTGAAAATAGATGGTGGATTAGTATTCCAAAACACATGGACATGGCAACAGAGGAGTGGTACAAGAAGAGGGACGTTAAGGTCCTGAAGTGGTCATCAGTCTCCAGACCTTAATCCCATAGAAAATCCAGGGAGGGTGTTCAAGGTCTAAGTTGCCAAATGTCAGCCATAAAAGCTTAATGACCTTCCAAGGTTTGATATGCAAAAAAAACCCATTTCACTTTATGTTGTATGGTGTATAACTAATTTATGTAATAATGTACCAAAATGTAATTTTACTATGATTGCATTGTGTAGAAAGCATTTCAGGATATGTACATAGAACAGACAGAGGTTTTACATGCATTTCCTTTAAGACGTTTGGCGGTGATGGGGCTTGAACCCTTCTGGTCTCAGCGCCTTAATAACTTGAGCCTCCAAAGCAGTATATAAATCAAGAATGAATCATAAAAGCAGTATATTTTGATCAAGAAACTAATCAATACCTTTTTCTCATTCTGGCACAGAAAGCCATTAAATGCACATTAGGTCAAATATGTTGTTTATTTTACTTTTATTCAAGTTCTGTAGTTAGCTTTATGCATTCACAGATAATTATTCCGTAAGAATAATTAAGCAATATTGATTCACCAATCTACCTAATGTATATGTTTTTCGACTGCGGGAGGAAACCGGAGAAAATGCAGAAAGACACTTTGCCACAGTAATCGAGCCAAGGACCTTCTTGCTGTGAGGCGACAGAGCTAACAACTACGGCATCGCGTCGACCTGGGATATTTTTTTACACTTCCTCCGTACCAACGTGTGGCGCCCTACAAATGGGACTGTTAGTCTTCAACCAATCGCGTGCTTCGTTTCCGGAAGCCGGCTCTGCCGTATAGACGGCGTGACTTTCAGCCTGACATCTCTCTGCTTTATGCACGGGAATTTTACAGCTTCAGATTCACAGATAAATAAACAGATAAAAACACTTAAAATGCGGCTACTCAAAGTAGGCCTCTCTCTAAATCGCTTAAATCCACTAAACCCAGCGAATGTTAATGAAAAGCAGGTATGTGTTGATTTCAAAATAGACTAGAGTAGCTTAAGTGTTATATAAACTGTTTATATCACTGATTTAACAGTGTACATGTCACATTTTGTTACATTTCGTGTTCAAATTCGGTCTGTCTGTGCTTTTAGTCAGCAAATTTTATTTAAAACGGTTTTATTTAATGTAAAATTAAATGTAATTACATTTTTGAAATTTACGATTAAAAAAAATCTTATTTTAAGACTTTTGATCAATCCTTTGGTGAGGCAGATGTTTACAGCATAAATACTTTTATCACAGTTCACATTCATTTTTATTATTGTTATTATTATTGTTATTATTAATGTAATCGTCTAACATCAGGCAATTGTGTGTGTGAATATATATATATATCTATATATATCTATATCTATATATATATATATATATAGATATCGAGAGAGAGAGAGAGAGAGCGAGCACTTTTCAATGGCTAAGAGCGTCTGCTAAATGCTGTAAATGTATGTGTGTGTGT
>JAOTQW010069836.1:0-13544 GCA_026260075.1 Sisor rabdophorus
GGATTCGAACCCAGGACCTTCTTGTTGTGAGGCGACCGTGCTAACCACTAAGCCAATGCCCTGCCAGTACAGTTTCATATCAATCCTAATGTTAGTTCGAAGTCATAGCCTCCACTAGATGGCAACTGCCCTTCAATTCAAAAGTTTTATCTTTCTATACAAAATGAAAAAGACATTTTATACAATTGTTTGTTTTCATATTTGTTTAAAACGTTTATGAAAGGTTTACATAAAATTGTCTCATGTGTTTAGCTACTTTAGACCTACTACTACTACTTACCAATGCCTTTTTTTATTTAAGGGTAAAAGGCATTCTCTGTGGGTTATTACTTACTGACTCTTTGTCCTGTTTCAGGTCTTGGCTATGCAGCCCAGGTGATTCAACTGTATGGCTGTATGTGCTATATAATAATACTGGCCTGGGCGCTACTCTATTTAGTCTCGTCTTTTCAATCACAGCTTCCCTGGGCCAGCTGTGACAACATCTGGAATACAAGTATGAAAAGAAACAGAACTGGCTGATCATTTCCCAGCTTGAATATCAAAGCTCTGTTACATTTATTTTTGTTATTTTATTTTTTCAAAATATTTTTGGTTATTACATGTGAGACCTTTAAATACACCTTATAAAAACATACCTTAAGAGAACACTTTTAAGCACTAGTTATGGAAAACATACTATAAAAACTTTTTCATAGTCCTGTCTGGTTGCCCAAATTGGCCGTCATACTTACTAAAAATGTGTCTCCTACAACAAAACTAATATCTATTCATCCTTATTGATGCTGGAACTCATACTGGTAGCCAGAGGCAAACTAAATTAAAGTGGGGGGCCCTAGAGCAAAAAAAAGTATCTTAATATATTATATTTGTACAACATAAGTAAAGCAGTCCCGATCCATATAAAAGAACAATAAATAGTTTTTAAAGCTATTTTTGGGCCTTTTTTGCCTTTACCTGCATGGAAAGGTGTAATGGGGAAGATAGAGAGATGGGTACGCAACAACTTGTGCTTATGTGCCAGCGCCTTTGTTTTCAAACAAAGCGCTTATTCTTATTAATTTTATGATAAATCTGACAACATATCAAATCTTTATAAAAGGGGATACAATAAAAAAATAAACAGTATATAATACAAAGTGTTGCTACATGCTATCCTAACCAACCTGTTTTATGAGTATCACTATTAGAAATTAGACTATTACTAGTAATTTATATTGCAAATAATTAAACAAAATAAATCTGGACTTATAAATTACATTTGTATTTGCAAATACACTAGTAAGTTTGAATATTAGGATAAAATAAGCAGCTCCAACATAAAGCAAGAAGGGATACACACATTGCTGTATGTTACAATGATCCATCCATCCATATACCCGCTTATTCGCTAGCTTGATGTCACAGGGGTCTGCTGGAGCCTATCCCAGCGCACATAGGGCGAGCGGCAGGGGAACACCATGGTCACCAGTTTTTCTCAGGGCCACGTATAGACGAACAACCACACACTCACACTCACTCCTATGGATAATTTAAAGTCAACCCAAGGTACATGTTTTTGGACTGTGAAAGGGAAACCGGAGTACTCGGGGGAAACCCATGCAAGTGTAGAGAGAACATGCAAACTCAGCACAGAAAGATGCCGTACCTGGGAATCGAACCTTCTTGTTGTGAGCAAACCGTGCTAACCTCTACATTACCATGCCGCCGCACATTGATAATGTCATTTCTAGTCTCCATCGCTTGACAGCAATAAGGTCCTCGGTTTGATTTCCAGGCAAAGGGTCTTTCTTGGCGGTGTTTGCATGGCCCCATGCGCTTGCATGGGTTTACTCTGGGTACTCTGATTTCCTCCCACAATTCATGTACATTAGATTAATAGGTGTTTTTAAATTGCCAGTAGGATTGAGTGTTAGTGTGTGTGGTTGTTTGTCTGTGTGTGGCCCTGTGATGGACTGCTGAAATGTACAGGGATTACCCCTACCTTTTGCCCTATGCTTGTTAGGATAAGCCCCAGCAGACCCCTGTTACCCCAAGTAGGCCAGTATAAAAGGTGAATGAATGAATAAATAAATAAACTTGCTACAATAATTCTTAAGTGTTTTTATTACATTATTTCCTTTAAACTGTAAAAAATGTAAATGAAGACGGTGTGCACAATGGTGTGCATTTCTTTCTTTTTTTCAGACAGCTGTGTTTCTGTTGTAAATAATTCCAGCTGGACAAATCAAACCAACACCATATCTGCAGCTACTGAGTTTTGGGAGTGAGTCTCATTTACATGCAAATAATTTCATTTTATTGCTATTTATGATGCTATTTTTTATGATATTACTGTACAGGCGAAAAGTGCTTACACTCTCTAAAGGTATTGATGAAGTTGGTAGCATCAACTGGCAGATTCTACTGTGTTTAATCGCAGTGTGGATCATATGCTATTTCTGTATATGGAAAGGAGTTAAATCCACTGGAAAGGTGAGTGTGTGCTTGCATTCCAGATTAAATAATTTTCTAAGAATTTTACCACTTCCAGTTTCACAATTCAGTTGTTTAATTATGAAATTATAAACTGGTATTGAGTACAGCAGTTTCTAGTCAGTCATTATGAGCAGGTCCCTACAGAAAAAATACCACCATAGGATCTGATATTGGATGAGGTCATGTGTTTTCTTATGACTTTTATGAGGTGGTGTATATCACAGCCCCGCTCCCGTATGTGATGCTTTCTGCGTTATTGATTCGTGGACTGACTCTACCTGGAGCCACACAGGGTGTAATTTACTACCTTTATCCAGACCTCCAGAGAATTTTAGATCCTCAGGTGCTGTGCACACACACACACACACGCACACACACACAC
Organism: Sisor rabdophorus; assembly: GCA_026260075.1. NCBI lineage: Eukaryota > Metazoa > Chordata > Actinopteri > Siluriformes > Sisoridae > Sisor > Sisor rabdophorus. The sequence continues at coordinate 2,861 of JAOTQW010069836.1, forward strand.
ACACTTATTATGCTTATGGCTAATTATTTCATGGACTATTTCCATAGAAAGAAATCATTTAAATATATTTTAAAATTGTAATTGTTTTTATTTTGTTTTGTTTGCCAAAAATTCACCCTCTTTTTATTTTTGTATGGGTGAGCAGGTATGGATGGAGGCTGCTGGACAAATTTGCTACTCTTATAGTATAGGTGTGGGAATATTGACTGTTTTAGGCAGCTACAATCAATACAACAATAACTGCTACAGGTGACTATTTCAGAAATTAGAAAGAAAATTAAAGGTATAATGCCTCATTTAGTTCAAATTTAATGATGTGTCTATATTTTAGAGACTGCTTTTGGCTGTGTCTGCTGAACAGCGGTACCAGTTTTGTAGCAGGATTTGCAGTATTCTCAGTTTTGGGCTTCATGGCGCAAGTCCAAGGTGTCTCTATAGAGGATGTGGCTGAGTCAGGTATTATTTGTGTAAAAAATATAACGTATGTTTTATACATATAACCTAATAAATTTTATCCTTTTGCCTTGTACCTCCAAGGTTGGGCATGAGATTCATGGATTTCAAACCAATAATCCACAATAATTGCACTTATTTATCCACAATAAATAGCCACATGTGAAGAACAGTATGTGCAAAATGACTACAGACAGCAGCAGTAACATTAAATGTGCAATTGAGATTTAACTACTTTGTAATAATAGCTGCATTCCAACAATAATTAAATAAATATACTGTTACCACCTTTTCAAAAGTCTTATGGTGGTAGATGGTCTGCAAAGAGGGCAGTAAAGTCCTGGCGATCCTTTCAATAGTCTTCACCATTTTCTGCAGTTGTGTATGATTAAAATAGTGCTGCCACACCACACACACTGATGCAGTTGGTGAAGAGGCTCTTGACCACACAGTTGTAGAAGTGGTTGAGAATATTGGGTGACATAAAAGTGGAAGCCCCCTTTCCCCCCAAAACACAATTTACATGTTAATTCATTTGTGGAGAAAATTCCTTACCATTACAATGTTAACTATCACTAAATATTATACAACATTGTAATTTTTTTCAGGTCCTGGTCTAGCTTTCGTGGCTTATCCACAGGCGGTGGCTTTAATGCCCTTTCCTCAGCTGTGGGCTGTGTGTTTCTTCATTATGATTATTCTACTTGGTCTGGATACACAGGTGGCCAAACCAAACACCCAAGTGTAATTTAAGCTCAGCAGAATTCATGGTTTCAGTATATATCAACAGTATATTGCTATCACTGTTTTGTGTTCCAGTTTCTTGCTATGGAGGTGGTGATTACATCAGTGACGGACGTGTTTCCGAAAGTGCTACGTAGAACTGGACGCCGAGAGATGTTCCTACTTTTTTTCTGTATTTTCTGTTTTTTCAGCCAATTGGTCATGATTACAGAGGTGAGGACAATATTATAATGATAAGCTGCCAATAGACTTTGTGGAACCCTAGCCTGAGAAAAGAGAACAATTAGCATTTAAATCTGCTTCATTTGGGTTCAAAAAATTTGCATTTGAAAATATATAATTACAACAAATTACTTAAGTAAATTTATCTAGTAACTATGAAGAAAAAAATGTATTCCATAGCAGACATGATTTTCTTCCAAACTCCAAAATATTCATTAAACACACAGTGCAAGGCTACTATTTTGAAACGTTTCAATATATGCAAATGTTCTTATTTTGTCTCATACAGTGATTTGCTTTTTAATTTGTAATTCTGTTCTCCAGGGTGGTATGTACGTGTTTCAGCTGTTTGACTACTATGCCTGTAATGGAGCCTGCATCTTCTTCCTGTCAGTGTTTCAGTCTCTGGCAGTGGGCTGGGCCTTTGGTGGGTCACAAATATCTCACAAATTCTCCAAGGTTTATAAGAAGCCACACCCTGTCTGAACCCTTAATACATATGTGCAATTGAGTCTGTTTATCTGGTGTTTTTCAGGGGCTGAACAAATGTGTGACATCATTAAGGACATGACAGGGTCCTACCCAAATGTCCTATTTAGGCTGTGCTGGAAATACATTACTCCATTTCTTTTGATGGTGAGCTTTGTTAATTTTAAATAACTATCAGATTCATTATTTTGTAGATTATCAGGAAACCAGAAGATGACTGGGTTAACAAATTGAATTAATGTTATAAGCAGTTCTTAGCTAAGGGCCCTGTTTAGGGGCCCAGTAGTGGTAACTTGAATTGAATCCATAATCTGTCTTAAATCAAAAAAGTATAACACTTAAACCATGTCCCCTATAGCTACAACCTTTCCTTAATGTATCTTTTACTTTCCTGGACAATAAAAATGTTCAATCTTTACTGGCTTAAAATTTTATTTGTTTTCTTTTTTCCTAAGGTGTCATTCATATATTCTCTAGTGGAGTACCAGCCTCTGACCTATAACCGCTGGTACGTTTACCCAGGCTGGGCATATGGGCTGGGCTGGTTGATGGTTCTGTCTTCCATCCTGCTGGTACCTGCATGGGCATTAGTCCTCTTGTGGAAAGCAAAAGGGCCCTTTAAGAAGGTTAGAAAAGACATGAATAATAACTGTCTGGTCCTTTCTTTCCTTATCATTAACTAATAAATTAAATTGTTAAAGCCTAGGGCTAGAAAAATTACTTGCTCCAGGGCTATTGTGTCTTTCCGTCTGACTACCAAAGTGTATCCTGTCAGTCTATTTTACGAGGAGAAAAATATTTTCAATTCTTACATTATCTTACAAGTCTAGTCGGGTAATTATCCGTTATTTACCCATGTTACTGCAAGCTTTAACATAACAATATATAGAGATATAAGGATACATGCATTAAAGTGGAAAGAATTGTGATTATCCCTGACATCTTGAATAGGATATTCAGTTCTAAACAAGTATTCATTTTAATCAACTTCTTTTTAAAAACTTTACATTGACAAAGTTTAATAATTTCTCAATTTCCCATAATTTTCTTATATTTGGGGAGCAATAACTGAAGCATGCCTCCCTTAAGAGCTACCAGGAATACATTTTTCTGCAAGGCCTGACACTATTACAGTTCAAACAAAATGCACTTCAGGGATATTATATCCCGAGTGTTGCTTGGATGGTTGACACGTGATTTTTGGTAAAATACGTTATTGAATATTTTATATTTTAATACTTTGATATTTGGTTCTTTCCACAGCGATGGCAGAATCTGTGCAGCCCTGAAAGCAACTCATCTGAGACAATGAAGGAAAGTGTTAATACAGAGTTGATGTCATCAGCTATTTGATAAAGGAAGACAGAGTATGAATGAAACTTCAATATAACAATGCTGTTTTTTTGTTTTGTTCTCTGTTAAGAGATTGAGGACATATTACTGTCTTACCAGAGTTCTACCTTACATATTTACTCTTTGTAATTGCTAAAGCTGTTTACTTAAATATTTTTATTAATTCATAATAAAAACAAAAAATGTAAATTTTAATAAATTAATTAATTCATCTATCTTCTATACCTGCTTATTCCCTAACTTGAGGTCACAGGGGTCACATGGGGCGAGAGGCAGGGTTACACCCTGGATAAAACACTCAATCACACTTATTCCCGGAGGCTATTCAGAACCACCTTAATGTACATGTTTTTTGGACTATGAAAGAAAAACCCATAAGGCCCCTTGCTTGTGAATCGAACCTGGGACCTTTTTGTTGTGAGGAGACTTTGCTAACAGCTAAGCCACCGTGCCACCCGTTAAAAAAACAAACAAAAAAAATTAATGTCTAAACACCTGGCAACAAAAGGGTTTTCACCACTATTAGAAAATGTCTGAATTGGTTCCATTTTCACATAGCCATTGTCCTTCCCTGTTGGCATAAAACTCTTTAGTGTTACAAGGTCTCAGGTGTGACTGGGAAGCGGGTGTGTAAATTTGGTGTTATTGCTTTTACTTTCTCACACTGTTTAGTGAAAGTTCAACATGGAACCTGTTGGCAAAGAACTCTCTAAGGAGCTAAAAAAAGATTTGTTGCTCTATATAAAAATGGCCTAGAAGAAGATTGCCAAGAACCTAAAACTAAGCTTTAACAGGACAGGTTGCACTCAGAACAGGCCTGTCCAGGCATGTCTCCAGACCGTAACCGTATTGAGCATCTGTAGGGCATCCTCAAACGAAAAGTGAAGGAGAGCAAAGTCTTCAACACCCACCCAGTTTCAGTGGCAACCTATGAAGCCCTGGTAAACTCCATGTCCAAGAGGGTCAAAGCAGTGCTGTAAAATAACAAAACATTGCAAAATATTGACATTTTGGACCCAATTTGGACATTTTCTTGTAGGGGTGTTTAATAGGACAGCAAATTTATATTGTTACACAAGCTTTACAGTCACTAGTTTACATTGTAGCAGAGTTTTATTTCTTTAGGGTTTAAGATATAATAAATATTTACCAGATCTATGTATATACATATAATTAAAAGAGCTGCAGGCTTTGTACTACAAAAAAACTATGGTAAAGCTATTTTGTTCAGAAAACAATAATGCTTCCTAGTGGTTAGCACTGTTGCCTCACAACAAGAAGGTCCTGGGTTCGAATCCCGGAGTTTGCATGTTTTCATAAAGTAATGTTTGACACAAATCATAACGCTGATTCAATAGAAATGTGTCAATTTTTCCCCAGGGCAATTTTTTATGCTTAATGTCAACCAAACTAACTAAAGTCCTAATCTGCATGTTTCCTTAAAAGGTTTCAGCATTCTTTAAAAAAGACCTATTGATAAATACTAACTAGAACAATCAACAATACCATTTTCAATAAAAATCGGGTACATATTAGTGTAATCCTGTATGAGTGCTTTCGTTCAAGTGCATCTCTTGCATTTACACATATAAGTAATTTTTAGCATGTATTACCAAAAATACACGATACAAATCAAATGCAAATGCAATTTTTATGGTGTGTAGAAGTGTGAGTGTATGTGGCTTGTTGTCTGTGTGGCCCTGCGATAAACTGGTGACCTGACAGAGTTGTACCCCTGCCTTTCACCCTATGTGCGCTTGGATAGGCTCCAGTGACCCTGAATGAAAGAATAAGCTGGTATAGAAGATGAATGAAATGCAATATATTAAAATGACAGGATTACAGTAATATATAGTTAACAAATGTTAGTTAATTTCAATTGTCAATTTTAGTAGTTAAAATAAAAGTAAAATAGTTATTTTTTACTAAAAAGTTGTTAGTAGGAGTAATCCTTCTTCTGCTGTTACACAATCTAGTTCAGTTTATAAAATCTGGCTTGCCAAACGACAACAAAAAAGAAGATGAAGAACCGGTTGTTGCAAATGTCTTACCATGATGCCTTGCAAAAATATTTTACTATTACAGCAAAATAATATTTTACTGTTATATTTTTATGTAAATGTACATTTTTGTGTCTCACTGGTGTTGCATCCGGCTACAGGTCTGGATTAAGAGATTGCAATTGAGGGAGAATTGCCTTACTAAACAATTATGAAAAATAAACAAGTAAAGGCGAGGGGGCTCTGGAAAAGCAAAAGTGAATTTATTCTAGCTGTAGCAGGAGAGATAGTGGGTTTGGGCAACGTTTGGAGATTTCCCTATCTCTGCTACAGGAATGGAGGAGGTAAGAACACAGAGTGATTCTATCGTTTAAAAACATTATTTAAGTATGTTGGTACAAAAAGTATTTAATAAAATTTCTCTATGTTTGCTCCGGTTTGATCCGGTTTTCTCCCACATTCTCCCACATTAGGTTGATTGGCAATTTTCAATTATCCATAGGAGCAAGTGTGAGTGTGTGTGGTTGTTTGTCTATGTGTGGGCTTGCCTTTTACTCTATGTGTGCTGTGCTAGGGTCCAGCAGACCCTGTGACCACAAGTTTGGGAAAAAAGCGGGTATAGAAAATGAATGAATGAATGGTAATTCTAAATTGCCTAAAGGAGTAAGTGTGAGTGTGTGTGTGATTGTTTGTCTATATGTGGCCTTGTAATAGACTGGACACCTGTCCAGGGTTTATCCCTGCCTCTTGCCATATGTGCACTGGGATAGACTCCAGCAGACCCCCGTGATCCGAGTTAGGGAATAAGCGATGATAGAAGATGAATAATTAAATGAATTAAAATATTTTAACTGCATTGTAATTTTGGTATCACTTGACTGTCATTAGGGGTGTTTTTGGTGCCCTACTTGGTGCTTGCTTTGACCTGTGGTCTCCCCTTATTCCTTCTGGAAACTGCTATGGGACAGTACACAAAGGAGGGGGGGATTACATGTTGGAAACAAATCTGTCCATTGGCTGAGGGTAAGTAACATAAGGGTGTTGTTATCATAAGGTACCTCATGGATGAGTAGATTCAAGGTGAACTTTTGACAATATTTTTAATGTGTTAGTCAACTTGGTCTTGGTCATGCACCAGTAAGTCACTCTAGGTCCCTAAAGCATTTGGTTTCTCATTAAAATAATTTAATAAAAAAGACTTCATACTCAGCATAGCACCCCAACATAGATCTAAAGTAAAGTAAATGCACTTAAGTTGAGTTTTTTATGCCACTGTTTTCCATTAATTGTATAGTCATTACAATACACTTGCAAAAACATGTAAAATAATTACATTTATTTGATTAATTAAAATGTTCTAAAAAGGTGGCACAATGGCATAGTGGTTAGCATGATTGCCTTACAGCAAGAAGGCCTCAGGTTAAATTTCCGGGCAAGGGATCTTTTTTGTGGAGTTTGCATGTTCTCCAGTTTCTGCCTGGAGTAAAAAGAAAGTACATTAGGTTGACTCTAAATTGCCCCACATAAGTGTGTATGTGTGACCATGCGATGGACTGGGGACCTGTCCAGGGTGTACCCCTGCGGGCTCCAGCAAACCCCTGTAACCCTGAGTTAAAGAATAAGTGGGAATACTGGAATAAATCAACTATAGACCTTTAAAATTATATCCTTTCAAACAGAGAAATTAGCAGATTATCTACTCTGCTTTTCAAGTTAACCTTTTAATGGTTATATTGAAGAGTATAAAGACATTTTACACAATTATTTGTTTTGTTTTTTATATTCGAAGTTTAGGAAAGGTTTACATAAGTGTGTCTTGGGCATTTGGGAACTTTGGACTATTACTTACCAATGTCCTTTTTCTATTTAAGGGTAAAAGCTTCATTCTCTGTGGTTTACTTCTTACTGACTCTGTGTCCTGTTTCAGGTCTTGGCTATGCAGCCCAGGTGATTCAACTGTATGGCTGTATGTGCTATATCATAATCCTTGCCTGGGCACTACTCTATCTGGTTTCGTCCTTTAAATCCCAGCTTCCCTGGGCCAGCTGTGACAACATCTGGAATACAAGTATGAAAAGAGACATAACTGGCTAATCATTTTCTAACTGAACTCAGAACAGTTCTGCTACATGCATTTATCTATTCTTTCTTAACATTTCATTGTTATTAAATGTGAAAACTGAGTAAACTTAATGGATAGGACATGTTAAAAGTACACTATTAAGCACTAGTTTACACCATTTGGAAGACGCCCTTATCCAACTGAGCAAAAGGCCTTGCTCAGGAGCCCACACTGGTGGCTTGATGGTGCTGGCAATCGAACCTCTGTCTTTCTGTTAAATACACATTAACCACCAGGCCACTAGACATAAGAAAATACTGGCTATTAAAAGAAATCAAATGTCTTCATTTGTCACATATAGTTTTAAGCTATTATACAACTCCCCTGGAATAGGGATTTTGTATATCATCTCTATGTGTTTTTTCTGCCTCATTTAGTATTATCATCTATAAAGTGTTGTTGAGGTGTTTTTTCATTTTTTACATTATTTCAACTGTAAAAATGTCACCAAACCTGATGAATCTACACAAGGTAAACAAAATAGTGTGTATTTCTTTCTTTTTTTGTTCAGACAGCTGTATTTCTGTTAATAAATCCAGCTGGACAAATCAAACCAACCTCACACCAGCAGCTACTGAGTTTTGGGAGTGAGTCTCATTTACATGCAAATTTTTCATTAGCATGTTTAAATAAATAGTTGTAATAGTTAGCGGTATTAATATTTTTACACAGCCTTAAATATGATTTCAGACTGAATTACACAATAATTAAAAAGGACATGATGCTATTTTATGATATTACTGGACAGGCGAAGAGTGCTTACAATCTCTAAAGGTATTGATGAAGTTGGTAGCATCAACTGGGAGATTCTACTGTGTTTAATCGCAGTGTGGATCATATGCTATTTCTGTATATGGAAAGGAGTTAAATCCACTGGAAAGGTGAGTGTGTGCTTACATTCCAGACTAGGCTATTTAAATACAGTTCTTACAAATATAAAAATACCAGTTTAACAATTCAAATTTTATGACCACTATAATTAGGTTTTTGGTAGAGCAGGTTTTAGACACTAATAATAAGTAGGTCTAAATAAAAATAAACACTACAGGAACTGATTTATATGAAATCATGTGTTTTTTTTATGATTTTATGAGGTGGTGTATATCACAGCCCCGCTCCCGTATGTGATGCTGTTTGCGTTATTGATTCGTGGACTGACTCTACCTGGAGCCACACAGGGTGTAATTTACTACCTTTATCCAGATTTCCAGCGAATTATAGATCCTCAGGTGCTCCACACACACACAAACACACACACACACACACACACACACACACACACACACAGAGAAATGTCCTCAGCATATGCTCATGGCTAATTATTTCAAGGATTATTCATTTATTCATCTTCTAGCCCACTTCCTAACTCAGGGTCACGGGGGTCTGCTCGGGCCTTTCCTAGCGCACATAGGTCGAAAGGCTTGGGTACACCCTGAACAGATCGCCAGTCCATTGCACGGCCACACATAGACGAACAACCACACGCATTTACATTCACTCATATAGGCAATTTATGGGCAATTTAGAGTGTTTGGTTGTTTGTCTATGTATGGCCTTTCGATGGACTGCCGACCTGTCCAGGGTGTTCCTCTATGTGCGCTGGGATAGGCTCCAGCAGACCCCAGTGACCCCGAGCTAGAGAATAAGTGGGTTAGAAGATAAATAATGAATGAATGAATGAATTTGCTCTCTTATTATGTTTGTGTGGGTGAGCAGGTATGGATGGAGGCTGCTGGGCAGGTTTGCTTCTCTTATAGTTTAGGTTTGGGAATATTGACTGTTCTAGGCAGCTACAATCAATACAACAATAACTGCTACAGGTGACCATTTTAGAAATTAGGAAGAAAATTAAAGGTATAATGCCTCATTTAGTTCTAATTTAATGATGTGTCGTTATTTTAGAGACTGCTTTTGGCTGTGTCTGCTAAACAGTGGCACCAGTTTTGTAGCAGGATTTGCAGTATTCTCAGTTTTGGGCTTCATGGCGCACGTGCAAGGGGTCTCTATAGAGGACGTGGCAGAGTCAGGTATTATGTGTGTAAAAATATCTAAAAATAAAATATGTCATTATAGAATTTATACATTTATCTTGTACCCGCTTGCCATGTGCAGTTTTTCTCTTTTCTAGGGGTTTTCTCTGGTTTCTCAAGTCATGTGTTGTAAATTAATTGGAATCCCAAAATGTGGGTATTGGCCTGGGTTTTTAGGACATATAGTTAGGGTTATATCTGCTTCTCTGAAATGTGTAATATACAGCAGAGATACAGTTGTAGAGTTTATGTACAATTAGTATATATTTTTGTGGCAAAAACTAAACTAAATATTGGGAGTGTGAGAAATGTAGGAAATGCAAAAAATACATGAAAGACATGTATAAATATAATACTTATATTTTTTTAGTATTATGTTTATAACTTTTTTTGAAAGTAAGAAAAGTTTCATAAATAAGTGATTCCCTACCTCCACCACCCACCATAAAAATGTCCTTGCCATCACAACCATAAATATCAGTAAATACAATAATAATGTAATTTTCTTCCCTTCAGGTCCTGGTCTAGCTTTTGTGGCTTATCCCCAGGCAGTGGCTTTAATGCCCCTACCCCAGCTGTGGGGTGGGTGCTTCTTTATTACAATTATTCTACTAGGTCTGGATACACAGGTGAATAAACAACAAAAACATCCACTATGTGTAATTTAATCTCATCAGAATTCAGGTATATATATATATATATATATATAAATAGTATATTGCTATACATGTTTTGTGTTCCAGTTTCTTGCTATGGAGGTGGTGATTACATCAGTGTCGGACGTGTTTCCGAAAGTGTTACGTAGAACCGGATGCCGAGAAATTTTTCTAGTTTTTTTCTGTATTTTTTGTTTTTTCAGCCAATTGGTCATGATTACAGAAGTGAGGACGATATTAACAGGCTAAGTTGCTATTAGCCTATGTGCAGGGCTACCGTTAATAAACTTTAAAACTAAGCATGTTTTTATTTTGTCTTGTATGGTATTCTGACTTTTCATTTGTAATTATGTTCTACAGTGTGGTATGTACGTGTTTCAGCTGTTCGACTACTACGCCTGTAATGGAGCCTGCATCTTCTTCCTTTCAGTGTTTCAGTCTCTGGCAGTGGGCTGGGCCTTTGGTAGGTCACATACATCTTACATTTGCTCTCTCATCCAATATCATAATACGGTTTATATCAATTAATCAGGAAATAAGGATTAACCATTAGGAAAAGATGCCCTGCGATGGACTGGCGATCTGTCCAGGGTGTACCCCCCCTGCCTCTCGCCC
>JAOTQW010069847.1:0-13542 GCA_026260075.1 Sisor rabdophorus
CCCCCGTGACCCCGGATCCGGGAATAAGCGGGTAAAGAAGATGAAATGAAATGAACAGGTCATCACAGTGATGACCTTGTCTTTTAGACAGTGACCTAGATGTAAAATCCAAGTTGCAGGATAGTTATATATACATGACTGTATGTGTGTTGTGTGTGTATATATATATATAATTGAGTGCTTTATGATTTTTTTATGATTTGCCATGAATTAATCTAATGTCTCATGACCTACAGATGCTATATAGAAAAAAATTGTAGTTAATAGTTAAAAATATTTTAATTCCTCTGTTCTGTCTGTAGAGGCTGCACAGTGGCATAATGGTTAGCATAATCTTACAGCGAAAAGGTCTAGGTCCAGTTCCCTAGCAGGTGGTCTGTGTGGAGTTTGTAAGTTCTTCCCACGCTTGCCTGGGTTTTCTCCCACAGTCCAAATACATGTAAATTCTGAATTGTCCATAAATGTTTGTGGTTGTCGTCTATGTGTGGCCCTGTTTTTCATCCTACATGAGGCTGCAGCAGACCCCTGTGACCCCCGAGTTAGGGAATAAGTGAGTATAGAAGAAATAAAAAAATAAATGAATGTTCTGTCCGTGAAGCTGTCTGTATGTATCGTGTTTGACCGCTAGAGGGAAGGCTTGGCGCAAAAAGTAATTCAATCTATATCTTTTCCATATCCTGTATATACAGTGTCATGTTGTTAATGGCTTTATTAAACTAGCATCAATAAGAAATTAAACGTTTAATCGCACCTTTATTCGGACGAAGAGCGGGCGAGCGTAGGCTGGTAGGTGAGTCATGGCGTTCTCAAACATCTTCGTTCCATCAAACATGTAGTCAGGCTTAATGATGAACGCAGCCATGCCGGCTCGACCCTCATGATCTGTAATGCAACATTGATTCATTTATTTATTATTTCATTAGAATTTCACTTAGTAAGACAAACGTGGTCAGTATTGCGTTTTAAACACGGTTAGAGTTTCACCCTTAAACAGTTTATAAATTTCTATACATAGTCTTTCGATCCAGGAAAAAAAACATAATTTCCTGTCAACAATCTGAACATTAACATTAAATCTAAGGAAAGCTGTATTTACATTTCTATCTGGGTCAGAATAAGAATTAGCTATAATATACAATAACTTACACATGTTATATCAACAATAAAATTTAATTAGTAATATCTAGTAATGTATATAATATATATTTTGTATAAAAATATAGTGTGTTGCCAAACGTTGCCTATTTAAAAATGGGGTGGTGCAGTGGCATAGTGGTTAGCACGGTCACCTGACAACAAGAAGGTCCTGGGTTAGAATCCCGGGCACGGGGTCTTTCTGTGCGGAGTTTGCATGTTATCACCGCAGTGTGCATTAGGCAAAAACGTGTGCATTAGGTTGATTGGTGACTCTAAACTGCCCATAGGAGTGAGTGTGTGTGTGTGTGTGTGTGTGTAGTCCTGCGATGGACTGGCGACCTGTCCAGAGTGTACCCCTGCCTCTTGCCCCATGTGCGCTGGGATAGGCTTCAGCATGCCCCATGACCCCGATTTCAAGAATAAGCGGGAAGTGAGGTGAATGAGTGAATGAATAAATTATAATAAATGAATTGGCACTAACTTCTAAATTGACTGATCATTTTCTTCAGTTTAAACAATGAATGTGCTTCTATTCTATCTATATTTAAACAGCATCCCGGCCTTTGTTGGGGTTGTGAATATAATGATACAATGGTCATAATAATACCAAACTGCTCACTCACTCATCCTTCCACCACTCAACTCGCACAATCTCCAGCATACTAATTAGTCACACCAGCAGCTCAGGCCCCACTCACCTTAACACACCACACATACACACACACACACAGTCACTGTCTGGTCTCGTACAACTTCAATCTCCAATTCTTCACTGGGCTCCAGTATGAAGAGTTTGCTAAGTCTTCATTATCTCTTATCTCATTGGCTTTTCAAAAGCACTTGCCTGTGTCTTCAGTCTAGTACTCTTCAGTTTATTATTTATGCCTGACAGAGTAGAGCCAACTGATTTATATTTCAATAAATCTGAGCAAATTTAATGAACATTGAGACAAACCATGTTCATTATACATCTAATGCATTTATTCATCTTCTATATGCGTTATTTCCTAACTCAGGATCACAGAGGTTTGTTGGAGCCTATTCCAGTGCACATAGGGCAAAAGGGGGGGGGGAACCCTGGACAGATTGCCAGTCCATCGCAGGGCCACACACACTCACTCCTATGGGCAATTTAGAATCACCAATCAACCTAATGCACATGTTTATGGATTTTGAGAGGAAACCGTACTACCTGGAGGAAACCGACGTAAGCTCAGGGAGAACGTGCAAACTCCACACAGAAAGACCCTTTGCCAGGATCCCAGCCCAGGACTTTCTTGTTGTGAGGCGACTTTGCTAACCATTACGCCGCCCACATCCAATTTATCATGTTTTATTTATTTACCACAGTTATGTCTGGTTTAAGTATTTGGTGTTCAGAGTAGGTGAAATTTTCAATGTTTTATCTGGTGATTTTTGGCAGCATTTAACATGATAGCAAATTTAACCTTTTTCCACACACAGATAAAAGGTAAACTCAGTTCACTGATAGCAAATACTTTTTCTACAGTAATTTTACAGTTGTACACTTCTCATGTTTAACAAGAGCAGCCTATTTCTACTTTATTTTTTCCTTGCTATAGTTTATGTTTATCATAAATATATTAAAAGAAAACATTTTTACCTGGGACCTCCACACCATACACATTGACTTCCTGAATAAATTCAAGCAGTCCAAGAACCTCTGCCACCTCAGTGGTAGCTACATTTTCTCCCTTCCATCTAAAAACAAGAACATGTACATGCTTATAATATCAGCCACAATGTTCACACAACATTAACAAAGCTAGATTCCAGACCTGTTGTGAAATGTATGCACTCCAAATACACTGAAAGTCATGCAGATACCGTAGCTTTTAATCAATTTAAAGATTTTTTAGGTTTTAGTTACAAAGGTTGAGTTTATGTCTGGAAGGGGGAGAAAAGATACATGGAAAAAAGAAAGAGAGAGAGAGCATGAGTGATAGAATGAACAAGAATAAAGGATCGATGGAAACTAAACAGAAATCTGATGACAATTGAGAAAAATGTAAGGCTTCTATTTACCGTAAATTATACTAATTTATTTAGCAAGAATACATTAACCCCTCTCCACTCCAGCGAACACTCAAACTCCAGTAAAACTATACCAAAAGACAAAAAAATAAGGTTATAAATATCAAAAGCCAGACACATTGTCTGCTTTACCTGAAAGTGTCACCCACACGGTCCTTAAAGCTGATAAAATTCTCCTGGTCTTCTGCCATCAGGTCACCCGTGTTGAAATAAATGTCACCTTTTTTAAACACGTCCCTGATGAGTTTTTTTTCAGTTAGCTGTTTGCTCCCAGCATAGCCGAAGAATGGACTCTGGGAGTTGATTCTGCTCAACAGCAAACCTATTTCACCTTAGAACAAACAATTCCCCATCGGTTTAGTAACAATAATCCAATTTATTTTTCATTAAGTCAGCAGCACATGTATAGATGGGTTTTATCTTATTTATACATAGATCGGTAGTGGTTTATTCTTCTATATTCTTATTTTTATGTAAATGTTGCTATGCTTAGAGAGAGACAGTGTGTGCTTGGCTGAATCTTCCGCTCACTTTGGCAAATAAGGGTGACTGTATGTGCTTGTGGATGGGTTCCACAAGTAGACGGTCCTGATTTCGGTCCTTTTATAGACAGCCCCTGATATTTCCATGCCTGCGACACGATTGTGTCAAAACTCTTTAATGGGCTCAGGGTCTAAGATTTGTCGGGCTGGGAACCATGAACGCTCCCCCGGCCCTTCTCGCATTTGCCTCTCGAGTGCCCCTTCTGGCATCGACTGGCAGTTTTTTTTTTTCTTCGCCTTATGCCATATTTGATGACATATGGGTGGGGAAAACCGAACTGGAACTCAAAGGGGAACAAAAAAAGGAGTACCAGGGGTGTTGTGGGCATATTCCACTTATATAAGGTCATCTGTCCATAAGGCTGGCATCAGAGGCTGGCATTGGGCCCAATTAGGCTGCAGAACGTATTACAAAACTGGCTTACGAACTGTGATCTTTTATCTGAAAGTCACAAGGAAACCAGTGGAATCTTACTACAAACTCCAATATCATTTGGGCAGTCTTCTTGGCCAAGATTCTCAGCCAGTCTGGCCTTTTTTCAGTGGCAGCCATGAACCCAAAATGTCATTGATCGCAGCATCTGGTAGTGGGCTGGAGCCATTTAAGGCTGAGCAGACCTCCATTGTGACTGGACATCAGTCAGAGTTGTACACTAAGATGGTAGCCGTACTGCTCCGGTAAGCCAAAGCCATATGGTTGCAGTAATGTCCTCCACCCTATTCTAAACGGCTGAGGCTGGATAATTGGTTTAAAGGAGCAAATTGTGAAACTAAGCCACACCTGCCCCCAGTTCCTTTTTTTTGTCCAGGGGTATATGAGGTTAACGTGCCGTTTTCAGAGAGATCCAGAGGAATTGTAACCTCAGCTCTCACCTCCCTCAAAGATGGACCGGCAAGGGGGAATGAGGACAGCCCCCAGATTGGTGCCACTTGGAGGGGCCACCCGAGATTCCTTTCCAAGGCATGCAAATTCTCCTCTAACTTAATGGCGAAGGCTTATGGTGCCTCTGGACAGGCTGTCCACTCAGGTGGTCCATAAGCACCACCTGTGGCTCAAACTGGCTGATATGTGGAAGAAAATCTGCTTTCTTGACATACCTATTTCAACTGTATGTCTCTTTGGAAACACTGTAGGAATTCTTCCAGCAATTTTCTATGGTTAAGAGGCAGATGGTGGACATTAGCCACATATTGCAACGATGAAAAGCAAGCACCAGTGCTGCTCCCGCCACCCGCAGTCCCCATCTGCTTTGTCTCTGAGACATACCCCTGTGAAGTGTGTCCAGAAGGAGAGTGTTGTAATTCTTCATGAGGAGGTCACATCCCTTTTGAGGAAGGATGTAATTAAGTCAGTCCTCCCAGCCTAGGTAAAGTGGGAGTTTTACAGCCCCTACTTCATTGTGCTCAAGAAGGGATAGGAGAGCAGGCCTTTCCTAACATGCATAAGACGCCAGGATCAGTTTTATAGACCTGAATGTGTACTTTAATGACAGAAATCTGTCACCCATGCCACTGCATTGGACTGTCCAAAAGAGTTATGTCAGAAGGTTGAGCATATTCTTGACCGATCTACTTATACCTGGTAGTTCAGGTGTGTCTGATTATGCAATTATGCTTTGCCAATTTCATTGGCCTTTTTGAATATTCAGAGGTACATCAGGCTCACAAAACAAGACCACTAGTGTTGTCACTGTTTCCTTCACCAGGAAACGAGCGTCATACGTAACATACATACATTCTTTAGAAAGACGCTTAATTTTTAAAGATACATTCTCTCACCTTTATTAACCTTCTGACAGAAACCGTGCTCATCTCGCACAGGTTCATCTTTCATCATGTCGTATTTTACTAAATCGTACTTAAACAGGAGCTGCAGGACAACACACACAGATTGGCTGTTAACATTTATAAGCTAACAAGACAGATAAATAGCAGGCAAATAGAAAAAAGAATTATCAATAATATTAATTCTAAGTATTTATTATGAAAGGTTTTCAAAATTTTAATGAAAATAAAAATCTGAAAACTGTGGTGTGAATTTGTATTTATCCTTCTGTACTCTGATTAAGTCCACCTGTTTTGTCAAACTCATTTGTTAGAAAAAACACTAGTGTTTCAAACAGCAGTGTGAAGGCCAAGGAACTCCCCATACAGGTCAGGGATAACACTGTGGGGAAGCAGAATTAGGTTATAAAAAATATCCCAAGCTTTAAACATCTTAATGAGCACTGTTCAATGCTCGATCATCCAAAAATAGAAACCTACCAAACCTACTAAGACATGACTATCCACCTAAGCTGATAGAAGCTGCCAAAGCTAAGGTGGGACAATTCTATTTTACATTTGTGCTACTCTTTGTTGGTCTATTATAAAAAAAATCTCAATGAAATACATTTATGTTTGTTGTTGTAAGGTGACAATATGTAAAACAGGATAAAACTTTTGAAACAGTATTAATGAAAAAAGGGAAATACACAGAGAAAGTGCAGATCAATTGTCTATTACCGAGTTTTGTTCTGATGGTCAATTGATGGTCCTACTGGTATTTTTAGTCTATGACCTACTTCACTAAGGACTTCAAAGCACTTTTGTAGCGAACTATAGATAAGAGTTCATGTAAATGATTGTTTAACTTTTATAGTAAAACAATGTCAAGCTAGCACATTTTATCTATCTTTTAATTTACCTATCCAAAATCATGTCTTTTAAAAAAAATTAAATGGTTTATTTGAAAAAGCATTATATATATTATGCTATGCTATTTGGTTTATAAATAATGCCAAATAGAAGCTTTGCTAATGGGTATTTGAAAATGAATCTAAGGAGCAATGCTGTTTTTACCTAAAACATATAAGGTGGTGGTTAAAATTATTAGAACACTTGGTACAGGGGGTTGTACAGGGAAAGCACCAATGATCATAGATCATACATGTGTTGATGAGGTTATGTGAGATTAATGTTGAAAAAAACTTTAATGCAATCCACATCATTGATGATAGTTTGTGAGAGTAATCCTATTATAAAGGGACTTTGGCTTACTTTTAAAGCAATGCTATTACAAAGTGGATTATAAGAGGAACTTGAGTTGTGTTATAATAACTAAAAGGGGCATCATTGCATAACAAAAATGACAATGCGAGGATTTTGGAAAAGGTAAAATCATAGTCATAAAATATTCATGCATTTAATCATCTTCTTTAGTATATCCACATATTTCCTAACTTGGGGTCACGCTGGTCTTTTGTTGCCCATCCCAGCGCACACAGGGCGAAAGGCAGGGGTACACCATGAACCAGTCCATTACAGCCACACATAGATAAACAATAACACATACACACACCAATCAACCTAATGTACATGTTTTGGACTGTGGGAGGAAACAAAATTGAACCCATCCAAACGCGGGGAAAACATGCAAACTCCCCACATAAGGTTCCCTTGCCCTGAAATCAACTCCGAGGACATTCTTGCTGTGCTATTATGCCACCATTCTGTCCATAAAGTTATAATAAATAAATCAACAAGCAGTCCATTTTACAATTAAAACCCGAGGAACAGGACAACAAGCCAATAAAACCAAAAAAATAAAAACCATGGTAATGTGACATATGAAAGAGAGAAGCAAGGTCGGGTAGACACTTGATAGCGAAAAAGATTTAACTTTAACAAAGCTCTATTAATTACTAATACTTTATTAATTGAGTTTTATAAAGTTGAATATTCTTTGTAACTAAGAACTCTTGTCAGGTTTTCCTTCCCTTCACTTTTTTGAGTAACTAAGTTATTCAAAGCGCAATTAGTTACAGGGAGAGGCTTAATTAGCTGCCAGGGTGCAAATCGCATTTTAGGTTAAATAGCCCAGCAATATCAAGATATCTTTCTGCAAGCATGTGAATGTTGTCAGACAGAAATAAAGCTAAATAATCAACTATTCTTAACCAGAATCTAACATAGCACCATCAATATATGAAAGGACAGCTCACAGGTTCCAACGCTGAATTTAACAATATTTAGCTACAGGTTGTACACTGACCACAAAATGGCTGTTTATTCCACTACAAGTTAGGCTTGTTCACAAAATGAAATTTTAATAATACAATACAATACAGTACAATACACGCACAGAGCTAAAAATAAAGTTACTAATGTTACTAATGAAGGACCAATGTTTAAAAAGAAAGAATATCCCACTCACCTTGTAAAAGAAACTGGAGCGACCGACTGCTCCAATTTTTCCAATATAGTTCATGAAGCAGAGGTTCCCCTCAGTGGAGCCATACAGCTCACACATGCGGATCTTTCCGAAGCGACTATGGAACTGTTTCCATATGTCCTGGCGAAGGCCGTTTCCCACAGCCATGTGAACTTTGTGGTTCTTTTCATTCTCTGTCTGATGACAATAGTGCACATAACATGAACACAGCAATATTTTATAATACATTAATTTGATTAAATTTATTTCAAAGCTAGTATATAATCTAGAATAAAACACAATAGCGTTGTTATTGTAAAAAATTAATTGATGCCATTTTAAACTTTGGTCCTTTAACAGAAAAATGATACATTTTTTTTGCGAATTCATATGAAAAAAACATGTACCAGTTTAAGCTGAAATACCAGAATAGCCGGATTCTTATTCCCCAGTTCACAGCTGTGTGAGTTAACAAATAAAATCAATCACATTTAGGCTACTACTTACTATACTTATTTATCTTCAACCTTTCCTTCTTAAAGTGTTTATTCAACCTAAACACACAATTGGCAAGAAGTGAAAAATTTCTGTATAATTAATATCGATAATTTGTTTTTTTAGGGGCAGTGGTGTAGTGGTTAGCACAGTCGCCTCACAACAAGAATGTCCCGGGTTAGATTTTCAGGCAAGTGGTCCTTTTGTGCGGATTTTGCATGTTCTCCCCACGTGTGTGGGTTTTCTCTGGGTTATCCGGTTTCCTCCCACAGTCCAAAAAGATGTACATTAGGTTGATTAGTGACTCTAAATTGCCCATAGGAGTAAGTGTGTGGTTGCCCGTTTATGTGTGGCCCTGTTATTGACTGGCGACCTGTTCATTTGGACCTGTTTGTGTGCTGAGATAGGCTCCAACAATCCCGTGACCCCAAGTTGGGGAATATTACAGTATCCAGATATATATCTTAAAGATTGTTGTTTATTATATCATGTGTAATTGAATAGAAAGTAGAGTGTATAATGGAGTGCAGTGATGTAGGCGGTGCTATGGGGTGGTCAGTTCTGTCGGGGAGAAAATCAGCAGACAGACACAAAGACAGCTTTCAATGTTTTTGCTCATTTGCAGTAGTGATAGCGGAGAAAAACACAAAAGGTGCATGGGAAGCAGAGGTCATCCAACACAAGCCTCTATTTGTTAGTCCATCTACAAAGCATTGCACTGAGAAAACTGTGGCAGCCATGAAGAAGAGACTGTATGTAAGGGACATGTTGTACCATCATGAATTGAGCATAATTGTGTAACTCGAGTACAGAATGTGGAATCACATAAATATTAAGTAGTTAACGATCCAGTTACCACACCTCCTATTAGAACTTTGCTACAAACTGATTTATATCTTAGCTTAACCATAATGCTTTATAAAATGAAATTGTTCATAGAAAATGTTTCACCAAACGTGCACCAGAAGAGCCCACAACTCTGGCATATTATGATCTAAGCTAGCAAGCTGTGTATTACCTTAGGCTGATTGCACAGATAGCGGCATAGTTCCCCAATATACTGAAAGATGGTAACGTTGTGTTTTCGGCAGTCGTTCCAAAATTGTGAGGCAGAAAATTTCTTTTTCAAAACACAAGTTGCACCTAGAGATAAAGAATAATTTTATAAACATTCTCTAATATACAATAGAAATAATTAGTGGTAATATTTGATACTAAATAAATATATAATATTTAAAAAATATTCACTAAAGTGTTTTAGTGTCATATTATTAAGATATTTTATAACTAGTCTCCACATAATGAGTAACTAGGTTGATTGGCTGTTCCTGGCATGGCAAAACAGCTCAGCATTAAAAGAGTAATCCAGTTTCTACTCAACTGCCTATCTAAAACACGTCTCACCCTAGTTTGTCCATTTGTCCATACTAGCAATGATGAAACAGGTTCACAGAACACAAGGTTCCTGGGAAAAGATACCCCAGATTGCCTGCCACAAAACTAACCTTATCCTCAAATGACGACTGAATAAATGAACTAAAAAACAAAGAAAATTCCCTTTTCACTGAGAACAGAATAAACAGTAAATTTAGTGTCCTGGATCTCCAGAGAGTTTACTGCAGGTCACTCATCTCTACTAGCAGTTGGATATTACATTAGTGCATGTCTATTGGTTTAACAGAGTGTTTATTACAGGCATGTAAATAGTTTTCCAGTTTTAATATGAACTGTATAGGAATACATAGTGGAGGCAGCAAACCAAATTACAACTAGACAGATGTTTTAAAGGCCCAACAGCAGTTTATACTTTATTAATAATATATAGAACCTTGTTGGTATTATCAGTGGTCTGTAACTGATTTCTAACCTTTTTTTTTAAAATAAATGCTGACAAGCAACCTCCTAGGAACAATAAGTTCTTTACATTACTGCTCTGAGAAAAAAAGGACAATTATTTATAATGCTGAGGCTGTTTAAACTAAGGTCTTGTTTAGAGGCATATAGATAAGTTGTCAAAAAATAATAACTAAATCAGATGTATTACATGAACTGTTGAAGATAAATGAGAGATTACAATAGTCACAAAAAATCAAACATATTCTGTTTGTTTATATGTTGGCATTTGGCTCAATGCTGGTACATGAAAAACACTGAGTTTACGCAAAATGTTTACCTGGACCTTAGATTCTCGTGCAAAGCAAAAAACTAAAAGTAATGCTAAAGGGAACATTGTGAGTATTTATCTAAAACTGTTCTATTGATAACATACAAAAATAACTTGTTTTTATCAATTATCATATTTTCCTAAAATTATAAAATCAAAAGCTCTTTGAACAAATATCATCCAGATACATTATAAAGGTTTTGTCATTAATAAAGTAAAATTTAAATGAAACATTTGTGTGGGTTTTTATGTGGAAGTTTGCACTGTGTGTAATTTAAAATAAAATAAAAAAATAATAATAATAAAAATAAAATATTCAAATAAAAATTGAAAGTTTTACCAAGCTCGATAGTGCCACCAATGCCTATAAGAGAGGCTGCGCTGTGGTAAAGAGGCAGTGGGGTGTAAATCACGTCCTCTGCAGTGCCACCATATATATAAAACCCAGACGAGCCCTTAAGAGACTGCAAGTGAGTGACTACAGCAGCCTTGGGTAGCCCTAAAGAAGCATACATAGAAACAAATAGTAAATATCATATAGCACATGTGTAACATTAGCAGTAACACTTGAATATGTCAAGATATTCTCATAAATAATCTATGTCATTAGGCACTGATGCCTAGCATAAAAAAGCATTCCAAAGCCATAGCAAGGTATTTAGAGGGGTTCTATAATACATCACCACCTATAATACATAATTTCTTCCAGGGGCTCAAGGGCTTTGTGCATAGTGGTATTACAATGCTGGAGTTTCCAGGGTTCGTTAGGGTGAAGTATAATATTAATGCTAGTGTGAAAGACATTCTGAAGAATAAAAGCTTTTATAATTAGCAATCAATTTCCCAAAAAGATATTAACAATTGTAATAAAATGAAATGACCTGAGTGAGAACCACCATCTTATTACTGTACTGGCAATATGCTGAGAGTAATGGCTAAAATTATGACTATTTTAAATGCCATTCTGTAAAACAACATTGCTACAAATATGCAAGAGATTAAAAAAAAGATTCAACTCTACATAGTGGTTTACTGTTTATAAAGTCAGGAAGTATTTAACAATTACTTTTTTAAGTGAGTAAATAATCCAAGTAGGTAAAACTGACCAAGCTTTCAAAATCTCACTAAACAGTCTACTACGCTAACTATTGTAGTTGTTTGATTGAAGATCAGAAATACCCTTCAGCGTTATTCGTCATGATAAAATTCTGTTATATAAAATTCTTTATATCTGACTTTTACACACCTGTAGTTCCTGAAGTAAAGATATAAAGAGTGGTGTCTTTAATAGAGGTGGGCACTCTAAGCTTGGCAGGCATTGGCTCACTTGAGACCTGCTCTAATTTGTCAGACAGGCAATGGACACCTGTATAGGAGACTTCCTGTTTCATTGCCCATACAGAAATATTGTCCTCTTGCAGATTAGGCAGAACATCCTTCAGAGTGTCCAACAGGTCTGTAATATAACAAGCACAGATATTATTTGAAAAGTGTTAAGTGTCCAAAAACAACAACCATATTAAATAAGTAATCTTATACAAACATTTGACTAAAGAAATAGAAAAAAGTTGCATTGACACAGTGGTTAGCATGCTCACAGCAAGAAGGTCCTGGGTTCAATTTCCAAGCAAGGGGTCTTTCTACACGGAGGTTGCATGTTCTCCCCCACACTTGCATGCGTTTACTTTGGTTTCCTCTCACAGTCCAAAAACATGTAAAAGAGGTTGATTGGTGATCCTAAATTGTGTATGTGTGGCCCTGCAATGAACTGGCAACATGTGCAGGGTGTACCCCTGCCTTTCAACCTAAGTTCACTGGGAAAGACTTTCGCAGAGAACCTGACTTAGGAAAGAAGCAGTATAGAAAATAAATTATGAATCACTTGAGAAGGCTTAAGAAATCCTTGGTAAAGTTGTTCAGACTGTCAAAGCTAGAATCATTCCATGAAGGCTAATAAACATTATTATATTGAATCACGATAAACATATTGATTAACATTTTTAGGTATATTTTAATATCTGCATGTTTTACAGTCCCCCCAATGGGACACTAAGTTTAGTGAGTGTTGTACATCATTCAGGAAGAAAAATAGCTAAACTGAAATACAATAAACACAGGGTACTAATCTTTGCAGCTTTAGGATATTATTGTGATACTTTAGGATATTATTATCGCCACCGGTCCTGGATTAGCACTTGAAGCTAATAAGGCAATTTGCCTGCGATGATCTTGTCTTCGAAGACACCATCCAGATGAGACCAAGGTTTTTTTTGCTATTGAATGTCTAGTCAGTGAACGAACATGTATTTGAATTGTCTAAATTCAGGCTAATTGGGGGTCTGCTAAAGCCCACTTACATTTACTCCTATGGGCAAGTTAAAATCACCAATCAACCTAATGTACATGTTTTTGGACTGTGAGAGGAAACCAGAGTACCTGGAGCCCACGGAGGTGCAGGGAGAACATGCAAACTTCACACAGAAAGCCGCCTTGTCTGGGTTTCTTGGACTGTGGGAGGAAACAGGAGTACCCTGGACTAAGCCCACGCAAGCACTTTGAGAACATACGCCTGCTGGAGCCTATCCCAGTGCACATAGTACAGAGGCTTGGGTACACCTTGGACAGGTCGCCAGTACGTTAAAGGGCCACACATAGACGAACAACCACACAATTACACTCACTCCCTTGGGCAATTAGGAAAGACCAATCAACTTAATGTACAGGTTTTTGGACCGTGGCAGAGTGCCCAGAGTGAGCCTGTGCAAACATGGGAAGAACATGCAAGAACCTCCCATCTTATAATTCATTCATTCATTCATCTATTATACCAGCTTATTCCCGAACTCGGGGTCACGGGGGTCTGCAGGAGCCTATCCCAGCACACATAGGGCATACACCCTGAACAGGTCGCCAGTCCATCGCAGGGCCACACACAACCACACGCACTCACACTCACT